>CANXYI011264389.1:0-10426 GCA_948208565.1 Hura crepitans | reverse complement strand
AAGTTTTATTCATGCCATTACAATTAATAATATTATTATAGTATTTCTAACAATTTTCATGTTTAAAATTGTTTTACTCTACCCATATTTATATGAGAACATAACACCTAAGGATATTGAGATTATTTTGTGCAGTGGTCTATATTCTAGACCTAAATGGCTATTGCACCAATGTAGACCTGTGTAGTGGCCTCGAGGGACCTAAACGACAGTTATAGCTGCATAGAATTCATTATCCCTATATACAAGTTTAAGTTCTAACTGTAAGTGGACCTATAATAAAGTTCAACAATGAAGTGTCTAATAGCTGCTATCTATCCCTAGTTGATCGGTCAGCCTATCTATCTTTAGGTTGTTACTCATATAGGCTATTTTTATTTAAATCATTAACTTTATTGTTTTACTCAAAATTTAATTATAAGTATACATATACTATTATTATCACATCAAGTTATCTCATCTAGCATTATAACTTAATTTGCTTCACTTATCATTCAACATGTATTTACACCTTTTTCAATCACTTAATCTTAATTAACATAAATATAATCATAAATACCTATAATTAATAATAATATGACACAAAATTATATCTTATAATCACAATTACTCACTTCTATATTTACTAGGCCATTTGACTACTTATACATATACACATAATACACATTTTCCACTATCACCATTTATTCATCCATCAATTAATAATTTCTATAATAATACTACATTGATAAATTTCCATTTTCTTAGCAATTACACATTTATACACTTTACACTATATTACATACATTATGTAATATTTAAAGCATGCCCTAACTATAATATATAGATCAATTACACATACCTAGTGACTTCAAAAAATCCTACGAAGCTTGTCTACACCTTTACTTTACCCTTATCGAGCTCCCGCTTTATTTCAGCAACTGCCCATTACAAATTTGATTTTAGAAAAATTGTAAAAATTCATACGATACCCAAAAAACTTAAATGACCACATTAGGCACCTATTTAACATGAGAAAAATATCAGTTTCTCAAAAATCTTACCTGATCAAAAAATGGGCATTACTCCCTCAACTCGAAAATATGAAAAATCCTTTGTTCTCCAAAATATTGCCAAATATATTATCTAAAACCTTTATCAACTTATTTGCTTTAATCATTTTTTGAATTTAAGCTTAATTTTACATTAATTAATGAAGAAAAATGGAAAAACTTACCTTGAAGGGCTGTTAGCTTTTAGGGCTGGTTAAGAGGAGATGAATATCTTACTTTGACCCAAAAAGTCAAAGTTACTGAAGTATTTATAGGTGAAAATTAATTAATTTTTAATTCCTTCAAAAATTCATTTCTTTCCCATTTTAAATCCATTTTCTGTCATTCCACTTATAGAAATTAGATAAATTAGGTCTGTAAATACTGTAATCATTAGGGTTCAAAAATAAAAGAAAATTGAATGAAAATGCCAATTTTGTGCTTCTTGAAATTAAAAAAAAATACTTTTGAACCTTAGAAAATCCTAATTCTAGTTCTATTAAACTCTGTGGAATTTTTGAGTATCAAGTCATATAGTTTTTAGAAATTTTTGAGCAACTTTGAAAATTATTTTTGATTAAGCTTTACCTTGATCACTATTCATAAGACACTGTCGAAATTTTTTTTCTTAACATTTTTAACTAATCAAATGAACTGCAATTAACTTCAAACTTTACCTAAAATTTATTTTATGACTAATTCTTTCATCCAGTAACTTCAATAACCCCGAGCCTCAGGAGTACTATTTATCTTGGAAAAAATACTATTCATAAAATTCGATAAATTTTCATGTTGTTATAGTTAGGAACACTATTCTCATAACTAGAATCACTAGTCAGGATTCATGATTTATTATTCACATTCTTATTTGTTATCAGTCATTTAACTTACAAATGTCCGTATATCCATACCAAATTTTACACACAATATACTTATATCTTAATCTCTTAATTGATAAGAAAACATTATCCATTTCTTAAGAATTACTATTCATAATCTCGAGATATAATATTCATGAATCCCAAAATTATCGAGGTATTACACTTGATGTGTTGCTAGATATAACTCTAGGCTTGTACAAAAATGGATAATTGATGTGGAATTAATTATTGGACTAATTAGATTAGACCACAAAAATCAAAGTTGGACTAGGACTCTTATCTGCTATGTACTACCAATGTGCTTGGGAAACCCATACAATCACACACCGATAGAAGCAAATTAATGAGGTAAAACTACAAAGTATTTAATGATATGAGATGTCATTAAATAAAAAGAAATAAATGAGAAGGTTTATTAGGCTTAGGGCCCAAGAGAAAGGCTTAAAGCATTAATGAAATGTTAACTACATATTTTATGTGACTAATCCAAAATTTGCCCTTTTAATTAACTAACTAAATGCCCTTTTTTGTGCAACCTTTTAGGGGTTTTAAGGGCTAGAAAATCTAACCTAAGGGTTAATAAAAAGGGTATAAAAACCCTTGTGAAGTCATTCACAAAATGAAAACCACAACAATGAGAACAATTCTCTATTATTGCCGCAAATTTGCCATCTTTTGAGCCTTCTCCTTTTTTCTTCTTGAATTTTATTTCTTATTAGCACCAAGAAATAAAATTCACTTGTGCACCTTTTAGAGATTTCTCATTGAATTTTTTACTAGTGTGGATACCTTAGAAGTGTTCTTGAGAAGATTACTATGGTTCGTAACAACCTAGTGAGGTGAAAAGATGTAAATTGAAATTGTGTAAAGAATTTACAGTAAATTCTTATTCTATAATTATTTTAATTTTTTTTCAATTTTTGATATTCTAACCTTTTTGAGGGTTCTAAGGATGTTTAAATTCCATTTTTTTGTGCATCAGTCCATGGGAACCAATAATGGTATTAGAGTAAGATTCTATCGAAAAGTTAAAAACTATTACAATTTGTCAATATCTCGCAATTAAACTTTAAAATTTTGGTCAACATTTTTTGAATGATTTTTTGGTTTTATTCCTTTTCTAATGGTTAGATATAGATGAAAACTAATTGGAAATAATTTTTTCTAGGTTTGTGAATTTTTGGAATTTTATATGCTTAAATGATCCACAATTATGAAAATTTACTATATTGGTTTACTAGAATGGTGTTGTTTGGTTTGATTTGTTATTTAATTAGTTTTAGCCCTAAATTTTATGTTTAAGTTCTTAATGCCCTAAAGTGTGAATATGTGGTTGATTAATAAAATTAGATTTTATTATTAATTAAAATAATTAATTGAACAATAAACTCGAATTCTAATATTAGCTATCTAATAGTTTTAGAAAATTTTGTTCAGTCTAATTTATTAATGTTTGTAGCCCAAAATTATTTTTTCTATATTTTTATGGGATTGAAATTTAATTCAAAATATTGCTAGTAAAAATAGATTTTATTAGAGAATTTAAAAAAAAATCATTGAATACAGTTTTGAAGCTATTTTTGCAACACAAAAAGGGGCTAAATTAAGCTTAAGTTTTTCGAATGATTTCTTTTAATATTTCTACCCAAAATTATTATTTATAAGTTCTTTAAGAATTTAAAAATAATTTTGAATTTGATCAATAAAATTAGATTTTATGTGATAAAAAAAAAAGAATTGTTTGAAAATAATTTTAGTTATTGACAGCTTCCATAAAATTTATCAAGCCTTTATTAATGGTGTTAAAATTTGATTTTGCTTCATTTGAATTCCAGACCTTTTTGTTCATAATTATTGGATAATTATGAACTTAATTTGAACATTTTAAATCGCCAAAATTGATTGCATATGAATTGGATTCATAGTTTTGTAACAATTGTGTGAAGTTATATTGTATTCTTTATCGGTAGTGATCAATAAATTAATTTTTAATTGATTAATTGTATTGATTAGTTTGGATTAATTTTGTTGATCATTGTATAAAATTTTATACGTTCATGCTTGCTATAATTATTCCAAAATCATTTAGAACAACTATTTTACAAAACAATACAAATTGATTTATCGGTAAATGCTAGAAATTGGATTTTTGGCATGGTGCAATTCAAAAAATTTAAATTAAATAATTCCAAGATTTTGTTGAATTTTCTGCCAAAATTGATGCAAATTTAATTAGTTAATTTGATTAAATAATTAAATTTACAAATTAATTATTAGTTGGACCAATAGTTAGAAGAAAATCAACATTTTTAAGCATATCTAACCTAATAATCCCAAAAATAAATTTCAATTGGATTGAAAATTTTCCTTTTTGGAAATGATTTTTAATTGGAAAATGATGTTCAAATGTGAAATTAATTTGATTAATTGGATTAGTGATATTAATTTCCATACTTAAAATTTCACAAATCTAAGCATACATGGCATGTTAATTTTGCAAAAGTTGTAAAATAAATTAAATTCAACCAAGTGAGTTTCAAAAATTGCAAATTAATTATTTGTATTAAAAATTCATATTAAGGGTGTAGGTTTGGCATGATGACTAGTTATGGACAAAAACTAATGAGATTGATCTACATTGCATGAATTTTTTTTGTTAAATTGGGCTTATGTGTCTTAGCTTTTTCTCTTATTTATCTATTGTATTTCTCTTCTTATCTAATTCCCCTTACATGTAAAGTGAGGTTTTCTAATTTAAATGATATGTAATTAGATTACATAGTCTTCTAGAGGTCGGGCCATACTAATCTTATTGAATGAAAGTATTAAGCATAAAATGATTTTTGGTGAAACTTAAAGTTAAAACAAAGTCATTTAAATGGCTAAAAATAATAGTTAAGTTTTATGACTATATCATGTGAATAGTGGTCTAGTTTTAGCCGACCTATGAAACACTCAAAAATTGCTCAAAAAATTTTGGGATTAATACAACCTAATACTAAAATATTCAAAATAGTTTGATGGCATTAGAATTGGAATTATTGATGATTGGAAAGTATTTTTTATGAAAATTAGGAAATCTAAAAGGTTCAGTTTTTAATAAGTTTTTTGTGATTTTGGAGCATGGATTTTTAGAGGTTATTAAGGTTTGAATTATAGAATTTTAAAGGCTTTTTTGATGTTGACAAATCAGTAAAAAAAAGGGTATAAAAAGGGCTAAAATGGGTCAAAGGAGGAATAAAATCATCATCCTCCTCTAACCCATTTTAGCCGATGCCTAAAAAGAAGAAAGCCATCATTTTTGCTTCCTTCTCGAACAAAATTTGTCTAATTTCTTATATGCAAGCCCTTATAGCAAACCTTTATGGCCTCTATGTTCTGATTCCACCTTAAATTTTGTAAAAAATTGAAAGTTTAGCTCATTTCAAGCCTCGATAAATACCTGAGTTTTCTTAGGTATGTTATTTCGAAGTTTGATATTTTTTCCATGTACCCTAGGTTCCTAAGAGCATGTTTGTGTTTTCATATTTTATTTTAGTTTTTAGTTGATTTTATACAAATTTTTATTTATTCAATCTATTATGGATAGTTGAGGAAATTGACAAATCAGGAAGCAAAGGCAAGGAGAAGGTTTAAACAGTCCTCATGGGTTCATTTTGACACTAAAATTAAGTGTAATCAAAATACATTGTGTGATATTATTTATGCCCTAATATGTCAATAATATGTAATTAAGTATACTTTCGTTTAATTGATTAAGTATGAGCATTAATGGCATTTAATCATGTTAATTGGCATTATGGATGTACAATTGATTTATTTAATATGGTTGAAATGCATATGGATGGTGTATAAAGTGTTATGGCAAATAGCCATAATGCATGTATATGTATATATGTCCTAAATATACAAGATATATATGTTGTACATCTATAAATGGATTCATATGGTCGTATGGATATGAAATAATATGTTTAACATAAATTAATAATGCTGATTAGTGTATGGAGGTTTGATGGCCTAATGGTCCTATGACATGCATGTGTATGTATATGCTTGATATTAGGCATATTTTAGAAGATGTATGCATAAATGATGATGAGTACAAGGAATTTAGATGTTATGTGTAATATGAAATAATGTAATATTTAAGCATGGTTGATTGCTTGGCCAAATGGCCTATATGTAAATATAAGCATTTTTGTTCCATATAATGCATGGAATAAAATTGATACCATTGATTACGTATATGTATAATTAATAAGGAATATGAGAAAATGCAACAACATAATTGTGTACATTGGTATGGCTGAATGGCTAAGGAATATGAGAAAATGTAATGACATATGTGTGTGCATTAGTATGGCCAAATAACTGAGGAATATGAGAAAATGCAATAACATATGTGTTTACATTGGAATGGCTAAATGGCCTAGCATAATTGTTATAGTATGTTTTTGACATATTACAGGTAAAATGTGACATAGTGAGATGTTACATGCTGACAAAGTGTTATGATGTTAAGTGTTATGATATGAGAATATAATAGATACATTATGTACTTTATGATAAAAGCATATGGCATAATGTATTTTTATAAGCATATGGTAAAACATGGTTATAATGTGGCATTTTTAATGACATAAAATATGTGACTATGCTTGATGAGATATAATGATTTTGAATAATCAAAAGGTAACATGATTTACCCAGTTTGGCTATTAGTTAGCTAAACCATTTTAATTAAAGTTATATTAAGCTATGTTAATAAGGTGAAACTAAAAATAAAATTGGTTAGTAGCTTATGTAAGTAAATAGCCTAGTCGGATAGGTTGTGTGACACCTATTATCCAATCTGGATGTCGGCAAGTTGCCAAACCTAACTAAGGTATGCACATATTTTTTTTGTTATTTAAAACTCAAAACGTGTTATCCTATTTGAAATATTCTTAATAAAAACATTTATTACATAAAAATATGGGTTTACAAAAAATTTTTAAAAACTAGTTACTATTCATATTTGGAAAATATTTATGTAAAAAATCTAGCAACATAACAGCTGTGTGCAAACACTTACCAAAATTTAATACTAACCTACGTAGCCAAAAACACTTCTATAAACTCTTTCTCAAGATTCTTAACTCTTGTAATCCTTTTGATAACCCTAAAACCATCAATCAACTCAGCATCACAAGGCATGTAACATTTATCACAGCATACAGTGAAAATCAACTTTAAAATATTATAGGCCTTTTAAAATCAAAAAATTTACAATTCAACTAATTTAGGACCCATTACAATAATTACAATTGGGGAACTTTGGAAAAATGTAAAATTTTGAATAATCTTATCTGAAAAGTTTTGTATTACTATTCACTGAAGCAAAAAATTAGGCCAAAATGCTTGATTTTCTATGCAAATTAAGGTGGAATCAACTTCTTGAGGTTATGAAGGCTCAAATGGAAGAAATAGGCAAGAATTAAGCTTGAGGATGACAAAAATGGCTTCCCTCTTCTCTTTAGGACATTAGCAGTAAGAGGAAAATGGGTAAGGATAAAATTATTCATCATTTGACCTATTTTGGCCTCTTTTATAGATTTTATCTTTTTTGTCTTCCTTTCCCCATTTCTAACATCAAAGATGCCCATAATTATCAATAATTCAAGCCTTAAAAACCTTTAAAAATCCATGGTCAAAAAACACAAAAAACTAATTAAAAACACAATTTTTAAGGTTACTCGATTTTAGTAAAAAATACTTATCTCTAAAAATTCCAATTCCAATTCCAATAGGTTAATTATAATTTTTGAGTATTAAGTTGCATTTATCTCAAAATTTTTTGGGCAACTTTTTAAATATTCTACGTTTTAATTAAAACTAGGTCATTATTCACATGACACTATCATAAAACTTAACTATCCTTTTTTAACCACCATAACAACTTCATTTCAAGTTCTAATTTCACCCAAAATTATGTTATAATTAATACTTCTATTAAGTAGAATAAGTGCTCTTGACCTCGAAAAAATGCTATTTATATCTCTGAAAATACTATTCATAACACCGGATTTTTTAGGCATTATAGGTTGATCGATTAATTAGGGGTGATAGCAGCTACTACGGTACTTTGGTAGCTCTGTAGCTTATAGGTTGTGATGTGTGAACTGACATGTTCTTACGTAACCTTTGGGTTACGATGCATCAACCTTCAGCCTTTTTTGTAGCCTTCGGGTTGTAATGCATTTTGGCCTTTGAGTTTATTATTATTGTCTTCTGATATAGATAGACCAACAAGTTCATGGTGGTTATACTAGCCTACCCTATGTTTTTCCTCTAGGCCTTGTGATGATTTGTGACTTTTGGGTCTATGTGTTTGATCTTCGAATCCAATTTTTGACATTTAGGTCTAATGCATGTGGGGCCTACATAGTTTTGAGGGCTTAGGTGGTCCACTGATACTCCGTTATCCATTATGTTTGTGTTTCCTTGAGTTTAGGCTTAATAAATGGATAGGAGAGAAAAAATGAAAATTGTTTATATGATTTATGATAATATGAATATGGCATGGATTACGATGCATTATGTTTATGTTTTATGTTATGTTATTGCATATATGCATGTTATGTATAATATTGCATAACATGTAGTTATTTGAATGTTTATATATCATAATTATATGAATGAAATTATATGGAATAATTACACAAGTTATATCAATTACACCTCTAAGCTATTGCTTAGCGCATAGCCTATCTTTGTGATGCATAGGTAAAGAGAAAGTTTGAGTCAAAACCTTAAATGAATAAGATTATTAAGAGAAGGTAATTCTTTTGGCAAATTTTTGGTACATATATCTAAATTATGATGATGTATAGTTGTAAAGCACTATGTAATTTCAAGAAATATGGGCCTAAGCTAAATGTAAATATCAATTTTTAGATTTCAAATGTCTTTAACTTATTTAAAGTTGGTTTTGGAACTATTTTGTTTATATGTTGTTATTCTTGATGCATGGATTGTGTAATTGACATGTTGCTTGATTAGGGTGATTAGGAGGATCACAAAAGTTATGGGTTAGTGTGAAAATGTTTATAGAAGTGTGTTTTATTATACAAGTTACTATTCATATTTGGGTTAGTGTCTTAGTATAGCTACTATTCTGCCGAATTTTTGGCACGAAATTCCCAATTGTGAATCAAACCTAGATTTTGAAAAGTTTTTGTTAACCCGTATTTTTATAAAGACTTGTTTTGTTAATAAGGTTTTAAATTATGATTTAAATAAGTTAAGATTGTATAAGAATTTGGATAATGTGTTTGTATGTGTATCTCTTATTCCGGTCAAATGATTGGATCAAGTAAGAGGAGTCACATTTGGTGGCATAATAGCTTCGATTTAGGCATTCCTAGTCAACATATGAGTGCTTCTAGATTAAGTTTATACATCTCATATTTTATGATAATGAGGTTTATAAATTATTCTCTTTCTTACTGATAAGATAAGCGCTCTGGCATTGCACAAGATGAGGAAGTTAAGAGTCATACTTTGATGATTGTGGCACTAGAGGTTGCTAGGGTTGCATCTATGTTTAAAAGTGTACTAAGACAAGCATCATCAATAGCATAAGTACAACCAATATTTCTACAAGAGATGTTACAATTATTGAGATAGGCTATAATAGTTGCACATCACCCACTAGTACAATAGTCTGAAGTACCTTTAGCGCTATGAAAAACCTCTATTAAGAGAGTTAAAAAGATAGGAGCAAATGACTTCAAGGGTAAGGGCATTTTAAAGCTTGGTAAGGCTAAGTACTGGTTAGACCTGACAAAAAAGATCATGAAACATATGAGTTTCACCATAGAAGAGAAGGTTATATATACCACGTCACTCTTATAAGAAGAGGCATCTAAGTGGAAGGAAGATTTGATAGAGCATAAGACTGATGATGAGTTGACATGGGACTTCTTTCTGATAGAGTTCCATAAGAAGTACATTATAGAGAATTACTAGGATGAGAGGAGACAACAGTTTATGGATCTAAAGAAACATTAAAGGTCTATTAGGGAATATGAGAAAGATTTTTCCATGCTCAGTTGGTATGCTGAAGAGATGATAGCTATAGAGATTGACAAGTGTAAGAAGTTTGAGAAGGGCTTGCATATGGACATCAAGTCACATGTGGTTTTAATAAAGATCTAAGACTTCTTAGAGTTAATATCTATCTACCAATCTATTGGGGGTATGAGGAGAAGAGAGAGTTTTATCAATAGAAGTGATTTTATGGTCATAGAGTTCCTACTATAGCTCAGTAAATAGGGAAAAAGTTTAAGGGATATCAGACTCGAACACCATAATAAAGTTAGAGATAGGGTCAATCTCAAAAGATAGATAAGGGGAATACAAATAAGGCTAAATAGAAGCAATCTCAAGCCACTAGTAATCCAATGTCTATAGCCAAGAGTGGCTTGATATCTCAGTGTCAAACATCCCATAAAACACACCAAAGTGAGT
>CANXYI011264308.1:0-13652 GCA_948208565.1 Hura crepitans | reverse complement strand
TGGGTGATACAGGCTATGCCCAAAATGGAATCAGAAATTTCACTAGCTGAAGAAACCAAAGTCCTAGCTAATGAAGCATTTAAAGGTGCTGATTTTTTTGTGTTCTTCATGCTGGTTCTCTTCGTCGAGGTTGAACTTGTGCTAATCTGTGTTGGTTTTTTTTTTCAGCCCACAAATATGCGCAAGCGATTGATTTATATACTCAAGCAATTGAATTAAATGGTTACAATGCTGTTTATTGGGCTAATCGAGCGTTTGCACATACTAAATTGGAGGAGTACGGCAGTGCAATCCAGGATGGTTCGAAGGCTATTGAAATTGATCCTAAATATTCCAAGGCATGCTGCTTCCTTAGATTTTTGAGATTATGCCAGTAATCTCTGTACTTTTGTTCTCATATTTTTTTATAAATCACAGGGTTATTATAGGCGAGGTGCTGCTTATCTTGCTATGGGGAAATTTAAAGAAGCACTTAAGGACTTCCAACAGGTATGTTATTTGCTTGTAGTTGTGATTTTTCTGTGGATTTGCTTCAATTATTAGTTTAAAAGAGAGAAGATGTTTGTTTCGCACTCTGTTCTTCTGCATGTTCTGTTGTATACTTATGTATTGTTTTTGGTTGTACTGTAAACACTATTCTTCATCATTGGAATTTTTATTACACCTTTTACCTCCTATGAAATTTTAGAACTAATTAGCTGTCCTCCTTTATGATTCGTATTTCTCTAGTCGTCCTTAATCTTGCTTAGAATACTAGATTGAGCTACAGTTGCTAATTTTGAAATTTTAGGTACGACTATCTCACTTGCTATAGAAAATTGAGGGAGAGAAGGCTTCTGACTCATCTTGTTCCTCATTTATTAAAAGTGGCTAAAGATGCGGGGGTTGTATCCATATGTCAGATGTATGATATATCTGTGCGCACATGCACGTATGAGTGTACACACATACAGACGCGCGCGCGCACACGGAGGCATGATACATATTTTACACTGTAAAGTTGTTGAAAGATACCTCTTGCGCCTTTTTTTTAGGACCTATAATGCACCTAAACTTAATAAAAATGACCTATTACTCCTTTGAACTTAACAAAAATGCACTTGCTACCCCTCTAAATGGCACGTGTCAGTAAATAAGAGTTTTGACATAAAAATTTTTTAGGGAGATAATGGGTACACATCTATCAAGTTTAAGGGAGTTAGTATGTTATTTTTATCAAGGGTATAATAGGTGTAAGTTTGTCATAGGGCACCCGAAAAAGCGCGCGCGTCTATATGTATGTACACACATATCTATGTGTGTTTGTATTTTGTATGCATGCGCACATGCGTGCGCATGTGGATACATATGTATGGACACACGCATGTGTGTATATATGTGTGTAGACACGCACACATGTATACATGCGTATATATATATATATATATATATATATATATATATATATATATATATACACACACGTATGTATATATATGTATATAAAACGCGCGCGCATGTGTGTGTATATATATATATGTTTATGTGTGTGTGTGTGTGTGTGTGTTTCTTGTTTGGTGATTCTAAGTTGTTTTTTAGTTTGGTATTCTTCCCTCTTCACATTGCATTCCAATTACTTTGTATTTAGCATTGTTAGTTTTGATGAATTAACTTGTGCAACTAAATTATTGCCATCTGCTGCAGAATACAAATATGTTTTTGGTAGTTTCATAGTAATTATAATTATATAGAAGAATCCTATATGCCATTGCTCCAATAAATTAACTAGTGGATGATGGTAACCACTAAAAGGAAAAGAGTGTTTATAGGACTACATTCCCATGTGGTTAAGATTGTCATTTCCTTAGGCTTCAAAATTTTTATTTTATGACACCTTTTCATCCATGCTGTCTTCTCTTTTTTTTTTTTTTTTTGTCATTGAGTGCATGTGTTCATAGTTTTGACCAATTATTTGGCCAATATTTCACTTTAGGAAGATGCAAAGGGCTTTGGTTTATTTCGTAGAAAAATATACTATTATGCATTATAAATGATGTTTATATGTCGCGACTAATCCAGGTCAAGAAAATCTGTCCAAATGATCCTGATGCTACCAAGAAATTAAAGGAATGCGAGAAGGCAGTAATGAAACTTAAATTTGAGGAAGCTATTGCTGTACCTGAGTCGGAAAGGCGATCAGTAGCTGATTCTATTGATTTTCACTCTATAGGTACTTATTTTTCTTAACTGATTTCTTTTGCTCTCTCCCCCTCATGCGGAGTATAATCTTCATAGTGGTCATTTGGGTGATGATGATAAAAGGTTTAGATGTAACAGGGAATGCAGTAAAAAGCATAGCTTCCAAAGGATAGGCATGATATGGAGCTTCTTATTTATTTTTTATCACTTCATTGTTTTTGGTTGGAATGCATTTAATTGTAATGGGTGAGTTGCTGATGTATCTAGTTCTTTACTTTTCTTGGGCCATTTTGATGGAATAGGTTCAATATTTTTTTGTTTCAGTAAATGCACATTTTATTAATTATTCTGTAAAAATTTTAAAAGAAATATTGCCTTGTGGTTTCTAATGCAAACCTTATTAATTAGTGTTAATTTGTTGGAACTCCCAGACCTGCTGAATTGTTTATTTTTGTATTAAAATATTAGCTATGCCAATTTCAAGTCTCAACAAAATTTTCAGCAAATGCAAGTTTTCTACTTTTTTTGGTGGCTTATTAAGCATGTTATTGGTATTGGATAGTCTCGTAGGGTTTTAACCCTAAAGCAGTTTGTTCTGGTCCTGTATTACAGATTGGAACACTAGATGATGCTGATAATCAAGCTCATTAAAGAGAGCTTGTGATGCTTCTCCTATCAACATCCTTAGACACTGAATAGGAGGAGGGCCACATTATGTGCTCAAGGCACTAGTAACTAAGCATGTACACACTTAGCTTGCTTTTCGCATGCGCATACACATACACATACATATTCATATACTAGTGCAACATTCACATTCAACACAATAAAGACATTCAATGAAGTCATTCATTGTATAAAAATGATTATTTATCAAAACATATCCGAAGGCCTTCAAAACTGACCAAAACCTTTGATTTACAAACCAAATGAAATACTTATAGAAATAAGTTGGTAAAATAAACTAATGTAATCAAAAGTCTGTACATAAACAATGAAACCATGAACATATGTTTTAACAAAACTAAAACTTGTATGCTCAACATGCAGCTGCAGATCTCCATGTGTAATGCTTTCTTTGTTGCCCTGAAGACTTTA
This sequence comes from Hura crepitans, assembly GCA_948208565.1. Taxonomy (NCBI): domain Eukaryota; kingdom Viridiplantae; phylum Streptophyta; class Magnoliopsida; order Malpighiales; family Euphorbiaceae; genus Hura; species Hura crepitans. The sequence continues at coordinate 10,376 of CANXYI011264308.1, read as the reverse complement.
ACCTACGCATGGAAACATCAATGCGCTAAGCAAATCTTGCTTAGTGGTACATAAACTATCATGATTACCACTAAACAACACACATATGCATATATATAAAGCATGAAAGCATACATTACACACACACACACACACACACACACACACACATCATATAGCCATATAATCATGTATTAGTTTTAAATATTATTTTTTTGGTAAATTTATTATAAACCATTATTGGATTTTTTTTGTTACAATAATTAAATTTGAATGATTTTATCATTACAAATTAAAATTGAGGGATTTAATTATTATAGGAATATAACTTAAAGGATTTATTGTGTAAATTATCCCTTAATATTAAATATTATTTTACCAGTAAACCTATTATAGCCGGTTATTGGATTTTTTTTGTTACATTAATTAAATTTGAGTGATTTTTTCGTTACAAATTGAAATTGATGGACTTGTTACAATGGTATAAGTGACTTGTTATGCAAATTATCCATCCTATCACACATTTTGATAAGTTTAGGCGTGATTGTTTAAAGAGAGTTTGGTTCAATTTGGCACGGGGTTTTTGTGGGGCATTTGAAAAGTTAAGGTGTGCAGTAGGTTTTTTTGGAGGGAAATTAGGTATTATTCTTTGGTTGTTGAGTTTTCTGTTTTCTTGTTAGAATTGCTGTCATGTCTGGTATGTTTGATAGATGAAGTAGTAAAATCATCATAGAGAGCAACGATCATTCCACTGATGAAAAAAGATGAAATGGTGACATCATCTTGGATGGAAAGAGAACAAATTATTCATTTGACAATTACTTTATTATAAAGCTCTTGTATAATATTCAATTGACAAACCATTTATATGGCATTATATCTGGCTAAAGCTGTACTCTTCCATATATATTTCTTCATGCAACTCTAAAGGTTCTTCCCCTTTAAAATATGCGAATAGTGCGGCCTTGATGTTTTGTTGACTGATTTAGTCAGATTTTTAGGCTCTTGATCACAGATATTTAGGCAGATTTGTTGCTGATTTGTAGAGATTGTTTCTCTGTAGAACTTTACTAGTTAGGTTGATAACTCAAGTATTAATATCTGTATGTACTTTTTAAAAATCAGTGAAGTGAATGAATAAAATTTCCTTCATAGAATTCTTCATGGTATCAGAGCCTTATGTTCGATTTTCTAGAGATTTGAGTATTCTCTCTCCTAAGCGTTTAGGCTAATTTTGGAAAAATAGTAAAAAAAAAAAAATTCTCTTTGAGGTCGAGTTATCTTCCTCTGATAATCTCACCGCAACACTCAGAAGTTTCCGATCATCGATCAGCCTGTACCCAAAACGTCGTCACTGTTTGCCGGCACGTGTATCTCCATGCGCCATTGCAAGTTGCTATCTCCACTTTTCACGCGCTGGTGCGTGCGCCAACGTCCAATCACCAACGTCAAACTCGACTTTCTAACTTCACTTCCTATGAGACCCTGACCCCGTCCTTTAGAGCGTTTGCCTTGTCCATTTTCGATGTCTATTGCATAGGATTAGAAGGCAGCTATCAAAGATCCAAGGTGGAAAGGAGCTATGGTTGAAGAAATGAAGGCTTTGGCTAAAAATCAAACTTGGAACTTGTCACTCATTCTCCATAAAGGAAACTGGTTGGTTGCAAATGGGTGTTTACGGTAAAACATAAGGTAGATGGATCGATCGAAAGATTCAAAGCCAAATTGGTAGCTAAGGGGTTCACTCAAATTTATGGAGTAAACTATTAAGAGAAGTTTGCTCCCATGGCCAAAATGAATACAATCAGAATATTGTTGTCATATGCAGCTAACCTTGATTGGGTACAGCAGTTTGATGTGAAAAATACTTTCCTACATGGAGACCTAGAAGAGGAAGTGTATATGGAGATTCCACTTGGATTTAGTGATGAAAAAACCCAAAGAAAAGTGTGCAAGCTGAAGAAGGCCTTGTATGTGCTAAAACAATCTTCCAGAACATGGTTTGACAAGTTTAGTAAAGCCATGATCTCCTTCGGATATAAACAGAGTAATGCTGATCATATCCTTTTTTATAAAACATCACGGGGGTAAGATCACAATACGCATAGTCTATGTTGATGATATAGTAATGACAGGAGATGATAAAGAAGAGATGGCTCGACTAAAGAAACTTTTGGCCCAAGAATTCGAAATCAAGGAGCTGGGGAAATTGCAATATTTCTTAGGAATTGAGGTTGCTAGGTCAAAGAAGGGAATTTTCATTTCTCAAAGAAAATATGTCTTAGATCTCTCAAAGAAACATGTATGCTAGCTTGTAAACCGGCGAAGTCACCTATTAAAAGCAATCATAAGTTACGAGGAGGAATTGGAGAATTTGTTGATAAGGAGAGATATTAGAGGTTGGTTGACCGGCTAATTTATCTCTCGCACACTAGACCCGATATAGCATATGCAGACAGTTAGTAAGTCAATTCATGCATGATCCTCGAAGTTCTCACATGCAAGCAGTTTTTCGAATTCTTCGATACCTAAAGTCTGCACCAAGAAAAGGACTTCTTTTCTCAAAGGGCTAGATCTCTAGATGATAGAAGATCCACTACAGGTTAATGCATGTTTGTAGGGAGGAAATCTAGTTAGTTGGAGAAGCAAGAAGCAAAGTGTAGTTGCTCGATCCAGTGTTGAAGCAGAATATAGACCTATGGCATTGGGTGTCTGTGAGCTTTTATGGTTATAGAAGGTATTAGAAGAACTAATACTATTTGAAAAAGGTAGATTATCCTTATACTGTGATAATAAAGCAGCCATAAGTATAGCCCAAAATCCAGTCTAGCATGATCGAATAAAGTACATAGAGATTGATCGACACTTCATTAAAGAAAAATTAACAGATGGTATCCTGAGCTTAGTTCATGTTACATTTGACAAACAACTGGCTGATGTATTTACCAAAGGGTTTAGTCACAAGAATTATCGTGTTCTAATCTGCAAGTTGGGCATGTGTGACATCTTTGCACCAACTTGAGGGGGAGCGTTGACTGATTTAGGCAGATTTTTAGGCTGTTGATCACAGATATTTAGTTAGATTTGTTGCTGATTTATAGCTGATTTGTAGATATTGTTTCTCTGTAAAACTTTCCTAGTTAGGTTGATAACTCAAGTATCCCCGTTCTTTGAGAATTAGAAAGATTTTTTTCAAGTTTGAATTTGTTCATTTTGAATCTAGACTCTTATACTTCATTTTTATTTATTTATTATTTTCTTTTTCCCTCTAAATATATGTATGTTCTTTGTAAAAATTGGTGTAATGAATGAATAAAATTTCCTTCATAGAATTCTTCATGTTTAGATAATGAATAACATTTAGATTTCCTTCTTGGGAAAAGAAAAACATTGAGAAATTCCATGTCACTTTGATCTCCTTAAGCAATATAAGGGTTGCTGATGGTGTAATTATTCTTTTCAAAATGTTCAGTATATTTTTATCCGTTCATACAAATTTAAGTTATTGTCATTGCCAATTGTTATCCAGGTTGGTTGAAAATAAACTTGTTACGTTTCTGAATTTAGGAGGAGCAAGATATTTAACAAATGCCTGCCTTGTCTGTGACCAAACTTGATCAGCATTAAGGCTGTGATCATGTTCTTCGGCGTGTTTATTGCTATGAATAAAAATTATGGTTATGTAAATATTAATTATATATTTCTATATTATCGTAATAGGGACTGGCCCTAGTTCATCATTTGTGCCCACCCAAGTGGCCATAGCACCAGTAGCAGTAGCAGTTGTGGCAGCAGCTGCAATTTTGGTGACAAGGAATACAGCTGCAATTGTGGTTGCAGTACTAATGGTGATACTGGTGGTCTTGGGGGTACGTTGGTGGGGTGGCTGGAGAGGTAGTGGGGTCTTTACCAAGAGACAAATACTTGACCTAGGTTTGAGCTTGGGTCATAAAGTGTTATGGTCACAGTGCACTTTCATAATCTTACTATTGCTTGAACCATTAATTTTTAGTATTTGGAGGAAAAGGAAGAGAAGTATTTGCTGTTATTTGGTATTTCCCTGAACCATGGCTCAAGCTTGTACACTGTGAATGCATTATCCCACTCTTGTTGCAATTAAATGGATTAAAAAGAAAGAACTTGATGGGGAATATATTTTTGAATTTTTATGATATATGATCTGTTTGCAAAATTTATGTGTTTTTGAAATCTCTGAAGCAAAATGTGTTTTCAGTATTACACCTGTAATTACGTGCATTAAATTAGTGGGAATGGCTGTCACTGCTTGTATTTCTCTTTCACCTTCTTTTTATTTCATGTTCATTGCTTATGGTATTGGAAGAAGCTTAATCTGACATGAATCGCATTATTTCTCAATTTAATGCCAGATGTGGAGCCACAGTACTTGGGTGCAAGGATAGAGGGAGACTCTATTACTTTGGATTTTGTCTGGAAAATGATGGATGATTTTAAGAATCAAAAGTGCTTGCACAAACGGTATGATTGCAAAGTATATTATGTCCTTGTTTTCTGCTCTATGACTAACCTGACATTTTTTGCTTTGAACCTTGTGGTGATGTATTAGATATGCGTTCCAGATAGTCTTACAAACACGAGAAATGCTACGAGCTCTCCCTTCTTTGGTTGATATTAATGTTCCTCATGGGAAGCATTTTACTGTTTGTGGTGATGTACATGGTCAGGTAATCAAATCATCTTTTCATTTCTAGACAATCAAAGTCCATGCTTTGACATGCAAAATTGCTGAATTGGACTCCAAAAGCTGTATAATTATTCTTTAGATGCTGAATGCATTTATCCCTTGCTGTCAGCTTTGAATGAATTGGCTTACTTGATGGCAATAAGAAACTTTATGGAAAATTTGTTTTTTAGTTTCCATTCTTTATTAAATTGTCAAATAATAAGATAATTACTGATTGTGGAAGTAGATTTAGTTAGAGATGATGGTAAGTTTGTAACACCAATAAATAACAAATTATTTTTGAAAAAGCAAAATAGAATATAAGAATACTTGATTCAGTCTTTATTCTTTGAATCGTATAGTTTCACTCTTTTGCAATGTAGTTTTAAACTGATATTTTGTTATCTGTTGAATGGCATTGATGCCTTAACTGTAGACAGTTAAAAATTCTCTTCCACTTGAATGTCATATAATGGAGTTCAGTTGACTAGGGAGGAATGAGAAATAGTAGTAGGAATTTAGAAGTTGCTTGGAAACTTTTGTTTAACTTAGCCTTCTTTTTCTTCTCAGAAAAACCTTAACGGATTACATTTTTCTCATTTTCTAACTTGTGGACCCAAAAGATTTTTATTGGTTGGAAATACTTTACTGGTTAAATAGAAAATAATCAATTTTCGAGGAAAATGGCATGAAATAATTGAAGGAACTTGCATAGGGACTACTCAGGTTTGTATAGACTATTTGCCAGTGATCTTTGAAATAGTGAGGAATGAGGAAATACAATAATCCTTGTATGAGAGTAAAAACGGTTCAATATTAGTCTTTTTTCTTTTAACGTATGTAACCTTTCCTAACTGGAGCGTTATGCAAATTTAGTTCAATTGGCCATAATATGGAAGCTCAGCACAAATTTAGACCCGAAGTTAATTTTCACTAAAATTGGACATCGCATACAGGTTTTGGGGCAAATTCGACCAATATTTCAGTAATTGTTTTGTTGAAAGGCAATTAACTGCAGACAACACAAGTGATTTTTATAGTGTTAATAACCAAAAAAAATGCAAAATAAGTAATTTTCACAGACAAATATTTTCCATTGGTAAGTTATTTTTTATGATATTGGCAAAGTTTGCTAATGTGAGTTGTATTTTTACAATAACTACCAAGCCTTGCCCTACTAGATGGGATCAATTATATGGATTCTCTGTTTCCAAAATTCCGTCCAAGTTTAGATTTGCCTTGATACCTAGTGAATGAATACCCTTAAACTTTTTCTAACCACATAATTGTTGGTCTACTCCACCTCTTTTTCCTACTTTCTATTACTAAACTATCAAATTTTTGAACCAAGGCATCTAGGATCTTCATAACATGTTCGAACCATCTTAAATGTCCTTTTATTTATCTCCATTATCTGCTAAATGCACTTACTGTCGGATGTATTCTTTTCTAATCTTTTTTACCTTCATCCACCTTAGCATCTGCATTTCTGTCACGTTCAACCTGTGTATATGTTGCACTTTGTTGCCCAATACTCTCATATAAAATGGTAGCCAGCAACAGTTCTTGCTGGGTTTAGCATGAGCAAACCAAATACTGCCAGAAAAACTCAAGGATCTTAATCTAAAGATTTCTGTGCTGCCATAGATGAGATTGTTACGTATAGAAGATAAGGGGTAAATTAGGAAGAGGGGTAAAATTGTAATTATGGGCAATAGTTACTTAAAACAAATAGTTAGTTATTTGATAGCTTTTCCCTGCTGCGCATGCTTCTTTGGCATTATGCACAGCTCATACTCTCCGGCTTATATATGTAACGTCTCTCTTTGGGACCACAAGTTTTTAGAAAAGCAATCAATTTCTCTTCCCTCTGTCTATTCCTGTTCTGTCTCCTTCTCTCAACCTCTCTCTTCTTCTTCTATTGCTGCTATTCTTCTCTCTAGCCTCTTTATTTTTTCTCTCTAATTTTTAGCCATGTCCGGTTTGCAACTCTAATTGTTAGGATTATCCTAACAACTTAATCAGAGCCGAGCCTTTCTCGGCTTATAATTCTATTTGGGATGGTTAAAACCATGGCTACAAAATCCAAAAACACAGCGGGGAACTCGTCGTCGGCAATGGATGAGTTGGAGATTTAGCTTTGAACCTTGGAAAGGAAGCTCATCGAGCAATCTGACAGTACAACTGCTCAAATAGAATCCATGGAGTCTTGACTCCATGCTCTGCATTCTGAACATAATCAGAGGATTGAGGCTTTGCTTCAAGAGCAAGCAAGCTTGCGGATTGAGCAATGCAAGGCTCATGTCATTTTTGAACAAATCAGGCACTAGCAACAAAAATTAGTGGCCTATTCGGCCTAGCTAATCTAGGGTAACTAGCAACACTACTCCCGGGCCAATCCTTCTGCCTCTGCTAGCAGTTCCAGAGGTAAGGAAACTCTAACTATGAAGGCTTCCTTGTTAAGCCATGATATAGGATTATTACTTGCACTAGGAGATGGAGATATTGGTGAAACACTGGGGCAACATAAGGGTTTCATGAATTGATTAATTCCTAAGTGTGAGTTGCCTAATTTTCAAGGATAGGAGGTTAAGTCATGGCTGAGTAGATGCTAGAAATCTTTCTGGTTTATGAAGTTATTCTTGAGACAAGTTGATATCACTAGCTTATTTCTGTTGGGTAAGGCTGAGACATGGTTTTTGAATTGGAGTAAGGCAAGAGGGGATATAATGTGGTTAGAATTTTCTCAAGCATTGGAGAAGCTTTAAGGAAAGCGAAGATGATGGCGTAATGGAGGAAATGTGTAAGCTGCGGCAAACTTCTACTGTCGATGCTTACCTAGACAAATTTGAGCTACTCAAACTATGAATGGAAAGGCTATACCCAGATCAGCAGGAATCTTATTTTATTTCTTGCTTCATCGGTGGGTTAAAGGATGAAATACGTTCCGCTGTTAAGATGTTAAAACCCACTCTTTGTTACACAACAGTAGAACAAACTAAGCTGTAGCAGAGGCATCTAGAAGCTACTAGGTTCTTGGGATTTCAACGAGGGGGCCCTAATGCTAAACCTTGGCAAGACACTACCAATACCAATTTAAAGAGCCAACCCAGCCTCCCTGCTACTACCCCATCTAATTCACCCCACATTTTTAAACCTCATGGGGAGTCTAAACGACCTGCTTTAGCTAGAACACCGAGTGCTTGCTATAAGTGTGGGGAAAATACTTCAAGGGACATCAGTGTGCTTCCAAGAAGTTAATGGCATTACAAGCAGCTGATGATGAAGAAGCAGAGGAGGAAGATTGGCAAGAAGTGGAAGACCAGGAAATTAATAGCCAAATCGAACATATATATAGGTGTCTCATTAAATGCAGTGGAAGGAGGTCTTAGTGATAACACAATCAAGTTGAGAGAATTAGTGGGTAATAAGGATATTATGATCCTCATTGATAGTGGCACCGCTCATAGCTTTGTGGACTGCAAATTGGCCAAGCAATTGAAATTGCCCTTAGCTCAGGTTCAAACTGTTTTGCTCACTATGGCTTATGGGAGGACCCCTCTGTTTCAGGTAAATGCACTGGGTTCAGCTGGTCTATGCAAGGCACCAGGTTCCAGTTTGATACACGGGTACTCAAGCTTGGGGGTTATGACCTTATTTTGGGAGTGGACCGGATGAAATGCCACTCCCTGGTGACGTTTGATTTTCTGCTAATACTTTTAACTGTTAAGAAGGAAGAGAAATCCTTGATCCTCAAAGGCTTGGAGGAGCATATCTCCTTGAAAATGATATTCGTGAATTCCTTAAATAAGATGGTCATCAATGGATGGATGGAAAGACATCACATCCAAGCTCTTCTTGTTACATATATCCTTAGAATATCAAGTTCCTACTAAGCACCCAACACTTTCCCCTATAACTCTCTTACAGTAGCTGCTATAAAAGTATAGTCGCATTTTTCAAACTTGTTAATGTCTGACCATATAGGTACTCCCATCATAAAAAATTCGAGATTGAAGCCCTAGTTCAAGAAATGCTTTCCAACAATATAATTTAGCCAAGCACTAGCCCCTATGCCTCCTCGGTACTACTTGTGAAGAAGAAAGATGGCACTTGGAGGTTCTGCATTGATTATAGAGTTTGAACAAGCAAACTGTAAAAGACAAGTTTCCGATTCCCATAATTAAGGACCTGTTAGATGAGCTACAAGGGGCTGTCATTTTCTCTATGATAGATCTTAGATCGGGTTATCACTAGATTCGGATGAAGCTTGTAGACATCCAAAAAATAGCCTTTTGAACTCATGAAGAGCACTATGAGTTTTTGGTAATGCCCAATGCCCCTGCATCATTTCAGGCTCTAATGAATTCCATTTTCAAGCCTTCTCTAATGAAGTTTGTGCTGGTCTTTTTTGATGACATTTTAGTTTATAGCTCTTGTACTCAAGAATGCCTACAACATCTAGAATCGGTGTTTTAGCGCTTATTCAACACCAATTGTTTGCCAAAGAGAGTAAGTGTGAGTTTGGGCAACGACAAATCCAATATTTGGGGCATGTTATTTTAGCTCAAAGTGTGTCTACTGATCCTAGTAAGATACAAGCTATGACTGATTGGCCAGTTCCTAAAAACCTTAAAAGTCTAACGGGATTCTTGGGGTTGATGGATTATTACTAAAGATTCATCAAGGGGTATGGTCTCATCTCCAAGCCTCTTACGAGTTCCGTAAAAAAGACCAATTTCACTGGAATATTGCCGAACAAACGACCTTTGATAACCGTAAGGTTCTCATGACTCAAGCCCTCATTCTTGCTCTACCCAATTTTCACAAACCATTTTGAACTGAGACGGATGTTAGCAATACAAGTTTGGGGCAGTTTTCATGCAAGATGGAAGACCACTTTTTTACTTATCTAAGCCCTTGAGTCCTAGAAATCAGAGGGCTTCAGCATATGAAAGGGAGCTCATGGCCATTGTCTTTGCTTTTTCTCGCTGGTGACATTACCTTGAACTGGTTCCTTTCATAATAAAAACAAATTAGGAAAGCATCAACCACCTCTTAGAACAACAGTTGCATACTTAGATTGAACGAAAGGGAATATCCAAATTATTGGGGCTAGACTATGTGATTCAGTATGAGAAAGGAGTTGATAACTGAGTAGCTGACGCCTTATCTAGGCAATATGAAGACTCTAGTACACTCATGGCTCTTTCTGCCATGATTCCCACTTGGATACGAGAGGTACTACATTCCTGCGATGGAGACACTACTGTTCAAAGGTTTGTTGTTGCCATTTCTATTGTTCCTACATTTCAGCCTAATCACACCTTAGTTGGGGGCATTTTGTGATACAAGGACAGGATTTACATTGGCTCGTCTACCACTAAGACAAAAGCTCACTGCTGTCTATCATGAGTCTCCGGTGAGTGGCTATTTTGGCATTAGAGGGACCTTGACTCGGTTACAACAAAATTTCTATTAGCCAGGTATGTAAAAGTTTGTAGCTACTTGGGTGCTCCAATGTGACACATGCAAAGGGTGTAAAGGGGAATCAGTGGCCTCACTTGGTTTGCTGCAACCACTTCCAATTCCTGCTCAAGCATGGCAAGGCATTTCCATGGACTTCATAGAGAAACTACCCAAGTCCAAAGGGGTTGACATCGTGCTAGTGATCATTGACAAATTCACCAAGATG
>CANXYI011264238.1:0-10492 GCA_948208565.1 Hura crepitans | reverse complement strand
TCTGTTTAGCAAGAAAGGAAAGCTTAGTCCTAGATCCATTGGTCCCTATAAAGTTACAAAATGTGTGAGGCCAATAGCATATAGGCTAGCTTTACCGCCTGAGTTATCACAAATTCATGATATGTTCCATATTTTAATGTTAAGGTGGTACATATCTAATCTGTCCCATGTGATATCAGCAAAGGATATCTAAGTATAGCCATACTTGACTTATGAAGAGGAACCGGTGTAGATTCTAGCTAGAGAATTGAAGCATTTATAGAATAAGTCCATTCCATTAGTATAAGTGCTATGAAGACATCAAAATGTAAAAGAGGCTATATGGGAAAGTAAGGAGCAGATGAAGGCTTAGTACCCACACTTATTCTCACCAAGTAATTTTGAGGATGAAATTCTTTAAGAGGGAAAGAATTGTAACGCCCATAAATTGAGGTTTCATAAATAGTACCACCGAGGCTTAAATAGGGTTCCTGGGAAGTCGAGATACCTTTGTAAGGCTAGAAAGGCTATGTACTAGTCATAAAATCTTCATGGGCCAGAAAATAAGGAAAATGAAATAATTTAAAATTTTAGCACAACCAATAATTCATTTTAGGTAATAAATAAGTGAATAATAATTTTAAATGAGATTATGCTGGGAATGACCCAGGATGTGCCCAAACAGACTTGAAAATATCATACTCTAAAGGTTAAAAATTCCATTGAGTTTATTAGTGAAAGAATTTTAATTTTCTGAGATCATTTGATATTTTCTTGAAATTTCTTATCATAGCGAGTGAATAATACAGCTAATTGCTGTGGGATTTTAGACTTGGAATTTTATGAGGCCTTAAGTGGGCATAATCGAGGATTTTTAGAATAAAAGTGATTATTTTTAGAAGCATGGATGAATTTTTAAAAATTTTTTAAGTTTAAGACAAAACTATGATTATTTGGGCTATTAGATCGCCACATGTCATGATTTAACCATACCACTTACCTATACATATGTCATTACACATGTGGGATGGCTATATGTGTAAAACAAAATCTATCTTCCTCCTCCACCATAGCAAAACCGATGCCAGACACAAAGAGAGAGATTTCACCATTTTTCCTATTTTCTTACCCCAATTCTCCATCAATCCTTGCATAATCTATATGGAAATTAGCCTTCATGGTCCCTAGAACATCATTCAAGTGAGAAAACTCAAAAATAAGGTCTCAAATGAAAGTTTATGGATATGGAGTGAATAGTGACATTTTTAGGTGTAAGTGTTCTTTTCTTAGTTATTAATTTTGTTTTGAGTAGCCTTGATAATTCTAAGAAAAACCACACTTAGAGATTTCAATTTGGAGCTTTGTAGGATTTTATATCAATTTTCTATATTCTAGGTCAAATATGTAGGTTCAAGGAGAGAGAATGAAGAACCAAGGAAACTAAACCACTAAAAGTGTGGGAAAAGGTGTTTTCACACCCTAGGTATATGCATTTAATGGAATTAATGCATGCCATGATCTATGGGTATGTGTATATCCATGAACATATTTTATGGAAGTGTTGGTTTATACATGTGAGTACATATTTTGATGTAATAAGCATGTCATAAGGATATTTACAGGTGCAAATGATGATAAGGATGTGTTTTGGATGTGAAAAGTATATATATGCATATGATATATGTATAGTCGAATGCATGACATATATGTCATGGCATGTGCATATAGGCATGATGTGTGCACATGGAGTATCATAATGATAATTAAATGGGTAACATGGAGTGTGACATGGAACATGAAAATACATGCATGAGTATGGGATAAAGTATTGTAATTATGATAAAGTATAATATCGATGAAATGTGGTATGAAATTGGCATTGACAATATATATTAAGTAGGAAGTGAAATTACCTTATTGCATATAATGTGTGATGTGAATTGGTTATGTAAAATAATTGGATAAAATGAAAAATTTATGCTTAAAATAATCTTAAAGCAAGTGAGTATGGTGGCATCCTATGATAAGGAATTAGGATGATATATAATGGCATAAGGCCATAAGAAGTATTATAAAAAGACCAAATAAGTAGTGAATCATCACCAAATGAATGGTACATGTAATGTAAAATGACATGACCTGTAACTGTCTAATAAAAAGTGAACCTATAAAATTTTCCTAAAATTATGTCACATAGATAAATGAATAGCAACTAAGTGACTTGTAACTAAATAATAAATAATAAAAGAGTTGGTGCACTAGTTAGACATCTATTGGATGGGTTGATTGGTCAACTAAAGATTAGCAGCTGCTAGAGATATTGTGCCTTTAGGGCTATTACTTGGATGATTATGATGCTAAGTACAGCTGCTAAGGTTATAATGTTAGCCACTACACTATGTGGGTGCAACCATAGTGGTTCTGAGATAAGACCACTACAATAGGCAAGTGCAGTCATTAGGTCATAATGTTAGCCACTACACTATATGGGTATAGCCATAAGGGTCTGAGATATGGGCCACTGCATTATGTGGGTGCAGCCATGGCAATTTCGTGATAGGGCCACTGCACTAGATAGGTATAACTACCGAAGTCTAAAATGTGGGCCACTAAATAACATGAACTTCTTTTATTATCTAATGCCTTAAAGTGTTGTTTATCTAGTACGGGCTTGAATGTAAAAATGAACAAAAAAATTTGTGGCAGAGTGAAACTGGTGATTTTTATTATAGATAATATTTATGAAATGGAAACTTGGAAAATTTAATACTTCTATGACACCAAAACTTTAGATAATGAGTCAAGTGAATAAATGAACATTATTTTAAGAAATTGCTTTTGCATGTTGCAATATGACCCATCATCTATATGTTGCAAACATATATGCATGAAATGCTTTTATTGCATTCAGTTCACCAGTGAGTTATACATTCACTGTGTTAGTGTTCTAATGTGTAGGTCATTGATAGTGTAGCGGTCTTTCCTCAGTGTCATTTTACATTGTAACATATAGATATTTTAAGGATATAATTCTATACTTTTCATAATGCTCATGCACTAGGGCTTCGAGAACAACGCATGAGACTTGAAAAGGGCACCCAGTGTGTTGGGTCATTGGCATGAGTCCCGAGGTAGGCATGCTTCCCAATAAACTTCAAAGGCTTGAAAAAGGGTGAAAATGACCTCAATAAAAATTTTAGTAGAACTAACGATTCATTTTGGGCTGTAAGCTGCCCATCAGGCCTATAAAAATTTTTAGGCCGAGACTGACTCGAGATATGCCCAGACGGAGCCAAAAATAGTGGACCCTAAATGTTAAAAATTTAATTGAGTCCAATGATGAAGGAATTTTTGGAATTAGAGGTCATTTGCAAATTATCATGATTTTCGAGGTTGGCATAAAAACTAAGGTAGTATGAAAACTATCTTATCGAAGGAATTGGGCCACAAAAATTCACAAGTGTGCAATTGGGATTAAATAAGGAATTTTAAAGTGAACGGCGTAATTTTTTGACATCGTTTGGCATTTTTCAGGTTTTCAACAAAACTGCGATTTCCTTAAAATTTTGCTAGCCTAATTCCAAAAGGAATTAGGCCATGAAACTTTATAAGCCTCTAATTGGATGTATTTAAGGATTTTACAAACAAACACAACAATTTTTGGAGGTCCGAGCAGTTGTAGAAAAATTCCCAAGTTCTGTTGCAAACAGAGTTGCCGCGAAATGCTCGATTTTTAATTCGGGTACTTCTCGATGGAATTTCACCACAAAATTTTGTAGGCATGAAATTGGGGTCAAATGATGAATTTAGGAATAAACAGTGCATTTTTTCAATAATTATGTGATTTTTAAAAAATCTCCAAAGTTAGTAGCCCTTATGTTCAAAAATTTGAATCCTGGGGTGTTCAGGAGCCCTGTAACACGAATTGAGGGCCCCTTGATCCCACTTATCCATTGTGCGACATGGCCAAGTCCATTAGAGGACACCTAGCCACCATTATACTTAAGTTGGATTATTTTTTTCTCCTCTCCACCCTCTCATAAGCTGGTCGTGTTAGGGATAGTAGATATGGTCATTTTGGGACCATTTCCTTGATGGTTTTCCAGCAAAATTTCCCCTAAAGCCTTCCACAAGAGGCAAAGGAAGGTCATTTTTCAGTAACACCCACCATAGCCACCTCCATCCTTGAAGAAAACTCATATAGAACTAAAGATGCTGGTGTAATCAAGAGGAAGAAAGAGTAAGTGTTCTTTTTCTCCCCAAGAATGTGTGGTGATTTTCCTTCCTAAAACTCACCTTAACTTCACATCTTTTAGGTAAGGGGACTCATGGAAGGAAGTAAGAGGAGGTGAAGCTATTTAAGGATAAGGATGGCAAGGGGAGGTAAGGAAGTAGAGAAAAAAGGCTGCTGCAAAATAGGGACCAGGTTTGTGAATTTAGTCAATTAAAGGCATGTCTTATTTTGTTTTCTTTAAAGAGGAATTTAGTACTTGAGTAGCTTGAAAAGTTTTGTAGGAATAGGTGCTTCAAATGAATTTTTTCTTCTTGTAGTGCTATGATTATGTATGCCTATTGAAAATTTTTTGGATGCTTTAGCTCTCTTAAATGTTGGTATGACGTGATGGTGGGTGGAAAAATTTAGTTGTAATAGTGCTTGTGAGAGGATACTTGGTGGCATGAAATACTTGGCTGGGTTTAGGAATAAGAATAATGTGAACTTAGTATGTGATAAAGGGTTGAGTGACGTTAATTTCTTGGTTGCGATTGGGACTAAAAATAACTTGAATTAGTGTGTGTGTGTGGGTGTATCTATTTGCTTCCTTGTGCGTGAGAATAGAAAACTTTAGTTTTTGCATGGTGTGAGGGGTTGTTATGGGCTATATTATGCAAAGGAAAATTTCTTTCATGGTATTATAGTGTATATATGTGTGTGTGCACCGTGAGTGTAAGGGTGATGCATAAGTGGAAATTATTAGCATGTAAAGCATCATAGTGATGTAAAATGAACTTGAATACAACTTTAAGATTGGTATTTGTGGATAGGGTGTCTATAAACATTAAGGTAAAAATGAGGTGATGGAGGGGCTGCTGTAAGATGAATTGGAAGGAAGTTTTAATGTCATTATTTGGGTGTATAGTGCAAGTGGTGAGAGTTACGTAGAGTGTAAAGGCATTAAAACAAGTTTAATCCTACATTATTAATCTATACCAATACATGGGAGTAACCTAACTAAGATAGCCATGAGAAGGTGTTACAAAGGTTGTGAGGAGATATAGGTGACAACTTGATGGCATGTGAGATATAAGGTGTTTAAGTGATAAAGTAATTAAGCTATACATGATTGGTATATAAATTATTTGGGCCAAATTATAGACATATAGACTTAATAAAAATATAGATATATATATACATGCTAGAGCATGGGAATAATGGTATTAAAACAAGTCTAAGTCTATATTGTTAAGGGTATAAATAATCTACCCAAGAGAATAATGGAATTAAAATAAGAGGGTGACTTAAGTATGGAAATGAAATGTTATGATATGTCAAGTAGGAAGAAATTGACAATAAGTAAATTGCTTTTAGATGATTATTGCTTGTATGCTAAGGTAATAATTTGTACCCAAATAGCCTAGCAACCCATAGGAATGGATAGCTTGGGTAATAGAAATAAATGAGCCAAAAGGTTTTTTTTTTATAGACATAAGTATGTAAGTCAATACTAATGTATGAGGAAAACATACTTCAAAGGGTTTTAATTTTATATTATGAATGTAATAAAACAACTTACATGTGAAAGTAATATGGCACATAAATGGATAGGTAATAGAAATAAAAATAATGGTCATAATCAAAAAAAGGGAAAATGTATTGAATGCCTTAAAAAGGAAGTTAAAAATGTAGCCTGAAGATGTGAGTTAAAATGGCACAGATTAGTGCCTACATTATAAGCCCCTTTTGTAGTTTAATTTACATGACATGTAAAGGTCCTTCAAGATCTAGTTGAGACTATAATTTGGTATAAACCTGAGCCATAATGGTTGATTATTTGGAATGAAATAAGGTGTAGGAAAATGATTAAAATGTGATGGCTATAGGCCTATAAGGGTGACAACAAGAATATTGGCTTCAGGCCTATAACAATATGAAATTGAGACATTTGAGCCTATAAGGGCTAACTACTAACATCGCATAAGGCATGAAAGAATGCCTAGAACATAATGGTTATATGCATATGAACATAATAAGAACCTTAATGGCCACAGGCCTATGATAGTGATAAGTACTCAAGACGTGACCTATAACTATCCTAAGAAGAGGACCATCTTAGACATAATTAACACACTGCTAATGAAGTTAACACCTAAGAAGCTATAATATTAAATAAATAGCCCCAAATAAGAATTATGAATTAAATTTAAGTTTGACTATAAAAATAGGCTAAAAATTATTTGATAGGACCCAAATACAACCTGTAACTATCTAGGTCTAGTTTCAACTATTAAAATAAATTTGTGTCTGACTATTAACTACTTTTATATATTATTATATAGTGATTAGTAATAAACTGAATGGAAAATTTAGACAATTGGCTTGTAACTATCTGGGCTAAGCATTGAATGTTGAATAAAAATTAACAACTATCTATTTTTGAGTTAAGAATATTAAATAAAGATGATAAGTAAAGGAATAGACATGAAATAAAGTTAAATAGCCCATTAGTAGACACTTACTAGATGGGTTGACCAGTCAACTTAGGGTTTAGAAGCTGCTAGTTATCTGGTGACTGGAGAGGTCTATAGACTGATCTCTTTTATGTCACCCAGCCCTTGAGATTAATTGTTGGTGGCTGGAGAGGTTTACGAACTAATCTCTTTCATGTCACCCAGACTTTGAGATTATATGGTGGTTAGAGAGGTCTTCTGACTGATATCCATCATATCACCCAGTTATACGTTATTATTTGTGGCTGGGGAGGCCTATGAGTTGATCTCTATTATGTCACACCACATTAATGTTTGGAGAGGCTACAGGTGATCTCTATTATGGCACTCAGGCCGTTGCAATGGCATAGGTCTAAAATAGGGACTCTTACACTAGATATTCCTTCTAGATTTAGTGTATTGTAGTGTAGTCTACCTAGTGGGGCTTAAGTATAAGCTAATATTATTACCTTTAAATGATTAACTAGTCAAATGAATATGATGTCCTGAATATAAGTAAAGTAAATGTAACTGAGCCAAAGGAAATAATTAACTGAGATTAATACACGTATATACATATGTGTCTGAGGAATACCTTAGAAGGATAATATACAATGTACATAATTTTATTAGCGGTGGTGCTCCATTTATCTTAATCTAAGAGTTAAATAACTATCTGAATCACTTGATAAAATAAGTGCAGTGCCCTAGAGGTAATTAACTTTCTGAAATATTATGACAATAAATAATTGAATGCAAAGAAAGATATATTACTATTTGACCTTCACATGTATTAACTTATAATATGCATATATTAAACTACTTATATGTAATAGGTGGACATACTTTTAATTAATTAAATTCACCATTGAGTTTCATACTCAGTGTACTAATGTTTTGGTGCGCAGGTAGACAAGAATAGTAGGACAACATCGAGATAGGTGCAGTATAGCAGTAGAACCAACAAGGGAGATGATTTTATTTGATTTACTCTGTGTAATGGCATTTATGTAATAATTGTAGGTTATGTATCCAACATGCTTAGTAGCTGTTGTGGTTCTATAATCTATTTAAATTATAAATTTGTATGAACAACTTTGGCATAAATGAATGAATACTTGTGTGACTTGTGACTTAAGTTTTATATTGAGACTAAATGCAGGGCCTGAGGCCTGTGGGATGTTGATATATGAAGGTTAAATAGGATGGATGGTAGGATTGGAAGTGCACCTACTATTGGAGTTGTTTAGGGATCTGATAGAGGTGTTACACTTTTAATGGATTTTAGTCGGCACTCATGTGTATATATGGAGTTGGGCTTAGTAATATAGATAATGAACATATGTATATGGTGTGGCTGATATATTACTGAACATGTATGGTATGATAAAAAAATGGCTATGTTTTTTTTTCTATGGGCTCGAGGCCCCATGCTATGTGTTGATAACTACATTTTATGATGTGATGATACCTAATAGTAGGGGACTAAAAAGGTCTAAGAGATGGTTAAAAGTTGAGTATGATTTTTAAGAGTGTTTTTGCAGGATATATTTTTGACAAAGTTATTTGGGTAGTCATTATGCTGCCCAAATTTCTATCAAATGGATAATAGGTATAAAGTATATTTTTTTCAGATGAAAATAGTAAGTATTAAAAGGTTTTATGAGAATATTAAAGAAACCACCTGAATGGATAAATAAAATAAATAATGTCATAAGTATTAAATGAATTAGGCCTAGGGAAATCTTAGGATGGATGACTAGTGGGAAGTAGCATTCCTTGCTTAGTGCTTATGTCCCTTCCTTTTTAAGGCTAGTCAAATCCAAGCAACCAAAGACTCAACCTAAATCTCACGCCTCCAATCCCAAAAGACAAGAAGGAAATTAGTGGAATCCTAAGCTATTCCTATTTGATTAGCTAGAAATAGCAAGTTGGGCACCACAAGGTAGGAGTAGCCACTTAACTAAAGTTGGGAAATACCTTATAGTTGTTCGAAATCCTACTCTTATTTATACCCTAAGTTAATATGGAATTTTGATTTGAATTTATAATATTATCCTTTTTCTCAAGTGGGTTTTACAATTAAAGTAAATCACATATTCACAAAGAAGGAATAACAAAACATATTTACAAAAATAAATAAAGTGCTTGAAATTAAAACGTTA
This sequence comes from Hura crepitans, assembly GCA_948208565.1. NCBI lineage: Eukaryota > Viridiplantae > Streptophyta > Magnoliopsida > Malpighiales > Euphorbiaceae > Hura > Hura crepitans. The sequence continues at coordinate 1,643 of CANXYI011264238.1, read as the reverse complement.
TATATGAAATTAGGTAATTGATTTGTTTTGAACTTTGGTTCCACATGTCAATTTTAGAAAGCAGATTTCATTATTGTGACTTTTATTAAGGAAAAACAAAACTTGTTAAAAAAAACCAATTAATTAGGTACAAAATGATTTTGATTATTTTTATAATATGTAAAAATCATTTTTTACCTATTACAACATTCACAAAATATACAAGGAAATAATAAAAATAAAAATAGAGTACATAGAAATTACTTAAAATACTTTCGAATCGAATAAAAATAAAATTACTTTTGAAGTATCCTAAAAACCAATCTAAATAAATAAAACAAATAAATAGAATAAGTAGAAGAAAATAAAAATAATAGCAATGAAAATGAAACAAAAATAAAGGAATGGTAAAGGGTTACTTCACCAATGTTAATGAAATGGCAAAAAGAAAGGTTAATCAAATCCCAATAAATCAAACAACTTGCATCACAACAAAATCAAATTGTAAGTATGTGAAATAAAATAAAAATATGAAAATAATAATAAAAAGAAATAAATAATCAAATAAACACAACAATAATAATTTATAAATAATAAATTATCACATCTAAGTAGTAGATGGATAAAAGAAAAAAGAAAGAAAAATAATAGAAAAAGGAGGAAGGTTGGTCAACCTATCATGTATAATTGCCTTCAGGAAAAGATCTCAAAAGGTTTGAAAAATTGTGCCAAAAACCTTTAGGAAATATGAAAATGGTGTTTAGAAACTATTTTTTGAGTTTTTAGTACACATATATCGAGAAAAAGTCCTACTTTTTTTAAAAATCGACCTCTTTTTAGAACAATATAGAGCTATGTTTTATACAGGAACTTTGAAGTAAAAAATGGCCATTTTCTCAAAATGGTCATTTTCCCCCTTGTAACGGTCATTTTCCTTATAAAAACGACCCTTTTCACTAATAGATGAACAACATTGATTTTTCTTGAATATTTTACTCCATAACATAGGGGGCTTTGCCCCTTCACACCCTCTTTTAGTATCAAAGTTAGGTATCTAGCTCAGGCTTATCACTTAAGCCCTCAACTAACCACAAAAAAACCTATTTCTCACATTTCAAGTTGCATGATGAGATTTTTGGGTCGGACAAAGACTTAAAAGAAAAATACTTTAAGAGAAAAATTTAAGATCTTCGAATTGAATGTTAACATCCCTATTTAATGGGGATTTTGGTAATTTCTTCATCATTCGGCAATCTGAACATATGAGCCCCAAAAAAACTAGTATCTACAGTTGCCCCTAACTTTGGCAAGACAACTATAGAGTGTGTGAGGTGATTCAAAGTCCAAAAAGAAGGAGATGCGTACCTTATAGGGTGACCCTTTTATAGGTGTTCTAAAGTTGTTTATTCAGGTAGAGACATTACAATTGAAGTTAATGGGATCCGTGTAGTACTAGAGATGTTGCACCTATAGTTGATTTTTTTTTTTTTGCTTTAGATAGTGTTAAAGACATTATATCTAAAGTTGACTTGGTTCAGGTAGTGCTAGAGATGTTGCACCCGAAGTTGAATTTTTTTCTTTAGACAGTGCTGGAGATATTGCATCTAAAATTGACTTCGTTCAAGCAGTGCTTGTAGACATTGCACCCGTAGTTGATTTGGTTC
>CANXYI011264129.1:0-16825 GCA_948208565.1 Hura crepitans | reverse complement strand
TAACCACATTTCATGCCATTTTCAATTACATACATATAACTATTTTCATGCCAATCAATTTAAACTAAACATTCTCACCTTATCATACCTTATCTTACATGACCATTAGACACATGTTATCAACAATGTTATGCCATTTCTATAAGTTTATCTCTCAGGTCTAGCTACCCATTGGTCTTAATCATACATCTTCATGGTCTCTATCATATAACTCACCTTTTATCCATAAGCTAAGCATATACATACATATACATGCATAATTCCATCAAAATTTAAGGTTTATATACACCTTATATGTCTTGGCCATTATGAAATTTCTTTACATTCATGCATTAATCAATCTTATTACATGCCATATCATTACTTCATGCACTATAGGCCTAAACAGTACTTCTAATTATTCAATCAAATAATTCATCCGCACAACTCATATTCAAACTCTCAGCCATTAATAGAAAACACACTAAACATCATTTAAACAACCCAACCATAAGGTCATTCATCCTAATATCATGCCTTAACCATTTCTCACACTCAAAAACATCTAAAACAGGCCTTACACACACAATTATATCCTATAAACCTCACGGCTGACAAGCACTTTACTCTATGACAAGCCAATTCTATTACAATAATTTAATTAGCATTCATTTAAATTAGGTTCTTTAAGGATTCATTCAAACTCCATATTCAAAAACTTAAACACTACTATAGCCATTCTTCAAATCACTTTCTAACTATGAAAAAAAAACCAAGAGCATGAAGTGAATGCTAGATTTCACTTACCTCTTAAGGACACTACTTCTTGCTTGCTAATATCTCAATTGTAGCCTTTCCACATTGACCTCTCCCCTCTTTTTCAAGCCTTTCCTTGCTTTAATTACCTCAAACACAATTCTCACACATCCCCATAAATGTTAGGCATCATAAGGAACCATTTTTATCCAAGAACAACTAATAAAATCTAAGAAAAAGCTATAAAAGCTCACCTTATTCACTTGTAGGACTACTTTTGACCCTTAGAACTTTGATGATTTTTAATTAATTCTTGGAAGCTATTTTTCTAGTAATTGTTTTTCCCTCAAGTCTCTAATATATAAAGATGAATTTATGTGAGAAGCATTTCCTGGAACATAATGGAAAAGATTATGAAAATGCCCATTTTCCCTCTAACTAGTGTATGTTCAAGCAACAAAGAGAAGGGAAAATTTTCTCCTTTTGTGAGTGGATTTTTCCACTTGTCACCATGTCTTGCAATGTGTCATGGCCCTTAGGCTAGCTAGCTTGGTATAGATAGGCCTTGTGACAACCCGAACCACCCCGTAATGACTTAACTTATTGGCAGAACTTCAAAAATTCACATAGACCTTAAAAACTTGCACCATTTGTTTTTAAATTCCTACCTTTACATGCTCATAAATTTTTGTGGCCAAATTCCATTGATAGGTTTCATACCATATTAATTTGTGTGCCAATATAAAAAATTTTGAGAATTTACAAAAGACCTTAGAATTCAAAAATTCTTTCACTAATGGACTGAGTGGAATTTTTAAGGTCTAAGGTCAAATATTTTTAGGTTTGTTTAGGCATATCCCGAGTCATTCTAGCCCAACTAAATTTTATTACACATATCAGAAGCTTACTACCCAAATTGAATTTTTGGTTATGCTAAATTTTAATATTTTTCCATTTTCACCATTTTAAAGCTCTTTCAAGTTTCCCAACCAATGTCGCTACCTCAATTTACATGTAAGTGACTCGATGCATCAGGCACACCTCTGAAACCTAGTGGCACTATTCACGAAGCCTCAATGATTTCCTAATTTTTGCCTAAGGCATCCCTTTTATTGATTTCAACTTAGTAGACTTTTTTTTAGCAAAAATATTTTTTCAATCAGTACATGTTCATAAGTTTTAAGAACTCATTACCTTTTAAGTTTGAAATTTTGAATCCTCTATGCTTGAGTACTTTATTCACTATGTATGGACCTTTTTAGTTAGGTTTAAACTTTCCTCTTAGGTTTATAACCATGGGCCTATTTTGTTTCAGGATAAAATCACCTTCTTGAATAGGGATTGCCTTGACTATCTTGTTGTAAGCCCTGGTGATCCTTATTTGATACATCTACTTATGGTAAAGAGCTTTCATTTGCCTTTCATCAATTAACACTATTTATTCATACATACTAGAGTGCTCAACCTGTGTAAATGCCCATCCATAAGGCCATTCACCTATTATAAGTGTGATGTGCCACTCGAGTGATTAATTAGAGAATTAAACAAAAGTGATTACACTATTTGAGAATTTCCTCTTATTCATGCCTACTATTTCATATCAATTTTTATCTTGATAGTTCTAATTTTATCAATTCTCTCAAACATGTGGTTATTGTGATCAAATTAAACACATTTACACACAATGGTGAGCAAATTAAAATTAAAGCAAACAAGATATCACATATCAAAATAAGTAGAACTTTATACATCCAACATATATGAAATCGACCTAATTTATTATTATAGGGACATTTGTCCAAAATCATTTTTATTTGACACTTAATTATCAAATTTATAAACTTTCAAAAGAGGTCTTTGGTCCTTAAACTTGCTTAAATTAATACATTTATTCTTTAAAAGATTATTGCTTTACTGAATTAAAATGGTTATAAGTAATTGGGGATTTTAGTTCTAAAACCCTTGTTTATATAAAATATTTTAGCATGACTTTGGTTTTTTAATCTAATGAAAAATTATTTTAGTTTACCTATTACAACATAAATAGAATTATATAGGGATATATTTTGAATAATTAGAGCTAAATGTCCTATTACAAAAGATCAAATAATTAATTAAAGATCTAAAATAAATAAAATGGAAAAAGGAAAACAACAAGCTTAAGCTTAAAAAAGTCTGCACAGACTTAATGTCATCATAGAATTGCATGAATGAAATAGGATGAACAAAGAACTAAGCATAAAATATATATCCACAGAGACATAATAAAATAAGCTGTAGGCATGAAGATATGCCTACACAGACTAAAGCATCTGAAAGAAAGAGTTTGCATGGAAATATCCTTATGGCTAGAGGGCAAAGGAAAAAGCATCTAAAATGATATTTCACACAAATAGAAGCGCCGTGCAATAAAGAAGATGTATATAAGAGAGTGAATAACTAAAAGCAAATAAACAAAAGAGCAAATAAGATGTATATATGATAGTGAATAATTAAAAGTAAATATGTAAAAGAGCAAAGAATGGCAAGAAGAACATAGGAATGATCTCCCATTTGTAAAGTGATAGACTCCTTAAAATGGGTCTTTTAATACCTTTTTTTTAAAAAGGATCCTAGACTCAGAAGAAAATGCAAATAATAGAAAAGAAGGTAAACATAGTCTCTAATGTAAGTCCGTATGAACCATATGTTAGGCAAAGTTTTAGAAAATAGGTCCATAGGGGCTCCATCACTCAAAAGAAGAGGTTTTTATGGACTTCTCATTAGATAAATAACAAAGAACACCAATTAAAAGTTAATAAAGTGATGATCTCCCCTCTCTAATGGAGTAGGCTATCAAAATAGGTCCTTTAACACTTTATTTTCATTGTGCATCCTAGACTTCATGGAAAAGAACAAGAAAACTTAAGGTAAAGGAGAGAAAATGGATAATAAAAGTAAAAATTGCAAGATAAAAAATAAAAAGGAGAGGGAGGAGAGCCCCTTATAAGTGTTTCCTTAAGTATATAACACAAGATGGAGGATTCCTTTAAGAGATGTAAATTTACTCCATCAAGCTTTAAAAATGGTGGATTTCTTCAAGGTTTCAAGGTTTGCTATGGAGGTTTTAGGTACTTTTAGCTTTTTGGTAAAGGTGAGATGGGAAAAAGATGTTGCCCACAGTTTTCCCTTTTCCTTAATAAAAAAATTATGAAAAAGTCCCATTTATTATCCCGCAATCAACTTTTTATAGCATCTTTTAAAAAAACAACATGTAGTTCCCACATGTCACTTTAGTTTTTTGGCAGGTGGTCCTAGGGTACCTTGGGTTCATCTAGTCCATATAGACTTACGTGCTTTAGTTTGCATTGACTATTTTATAGGTTCGTATAGACTTGGCCTTATAGAATTAAAGCTATACAATTGTAGACAGCCTTTGTATCAATTAGGTACATATGAACATTTTATTCGCGTGAACATAGTTTAGGTGGAAATCATAAGTTGTCTATTAAGTGTCTCCCATAGGCATTTAAAAAGTGGTTTATAGTCTATCTTTGAGATATTTTGCTTGGTTTCTAAGTCTCCCCTCACATATTTTGAGAAACATCGTATATCTATAGGCTTTATCATTGGAAACTGTCTAAACTAGGAAGTGTCTTTGACTCCTATGTCTATAATTGGCCCTACTTTTATAGTGCTTGAGAATTATGCATGTCACATTGTATCAAAGTTTAGAAGAAAGGAAAAGATGCATACATATGCCATGGAGTTATTTTTGGGAGCACCCTCCACTCCATGGCTGAGTTTAAACCCTCTTCAAGACTGAGCATTCCTCTTTCAAGCTCAGTGTAAATTTTAACCCTCTTCAGGACCAAGTATTCCTCCTGCTAGGTAGGTGTGTTGAAATATTATGAGTTGTGAGTTTTAACCCATTCCTGTTGCTAGGTTGGCATCAGTTTTAACCTTTTATAGGACCAAGAGTTCCCTACACTTATTAGATGTGTTGAAATATTCTAAGTTATGAGTTTTAACCCTCTCTAGGACTAATAGTTCCCTCTACTTGGTAGGTATGTTGAGATATTCTTAGTTACAAGTTTTAACTCTCTCTACGACTAAGAGTTCCCTCTGCTTGGTAGGTGTGTTAAAATACTCTAAGTTGTGAGTTTAAACCCTCTCCAGGAGCAAAAGTTCCCTCTACTTGGTAGGTGTGTTTAGAAATTTTGAGTTGTGAGTTTTAATCCTCTCTAGGATCTAGAGTTCCCTTTGCTTGGTACGTGTGTTGAAATATTTTGAGTTATGAGTTTTAACCCTCTCTAGGACCAAGCATTCCTCTTACTTTGTAGGTGCGATGCTTGTCAACTTTAATGACTAAAGCCACTCTCTATACTGTTCGGAGGTCATTCTCTTTAGCCTAAAGATTAAAGCCGCTCTCTGGGATGTTTTAAGGCTATACTCTTTAGGCCGAAGTTTAAAGTTGCTCTCTATACTATTTGGAGCCCGTGCTCTCTAGGGCAAAGTTTAAAGCTACCATCTATGTTGTTTAAAGGCTATGCTCTCTAAGATAAAATTTGAAGCTACTCTCATGGCTGAAGCCCCTTTTTGGGCTATTTGGATGCCATGTTCTTTTGGCCAAAGTTTAAATCCACTCTATGGGCTGAAGTGTGAATCTACTCCCTAGCCTAAAGTTTGAAGCAGCTCCTTAGGTTAGTACTTGTATTTTTGAAGTAACTATTATAGGTAGCAAGCTTGGTACTAAAAGGAGAGGGAATGCATTGTGTAGTGAAAAGCTAGTAAGCTTACTTCTTGTATTAGCTCTCATTGAAGTGCAGAATTATTATTGTACTCTGTAAGAGTAAAGATTCATTACTAGTTTTTTATCTATGGTAAAATGGTGAATGCATACCTATGGAATTTCATATTTTAACTAAAGGATCCTAGCTATAGTTGTTTAGCTAATGTGTAAGACTTTTTGCCATTTTCTACCAAAAAATGAAAATTCAATGTTAATCTCTTACATTATGCTGAAATGGTGAATGTTTTGCCCATCGATATGATTGTGGTGTCTATAGTTTCTTTGTTATTCTCTTTATCTTGGTGCTTTCCACCTATATCATAAAGGATGCTTAGTACTTATTAATCTTGCCAAAAGAGTGATATCGAGATAGATGAAGGGCTTTTATACATACATAAGTGTATATGTCCTCTATCTTAATCTAAAAGACTAGAGATGTTACTAAATTTAAACTAATGTAAGAACTCATTTTTTATGTATGCATTTATTTACTTGATATAGCTACTTATGATTGATTATCGATAGAGTGGATGCACTCTAAGGAATGTTGGTTCAAAGAACTCCAATGGTTTAAAGAACTCCAAAAAATTTTGTTTAGAAGATAAGAGCTAAAGATTTAAGAAACTCTACTCACATTGGCTAATTAAGTTTGGCTAAGGTGTGATAGGGTTCGATTATAATTAGGGCTCAAGTCATATTCACTTGTTTATGAGTAATGGCTATAATTTGAAGGGATACAAGATTTATGGCCTATTAATGATTGAGATGAATTATTTGTTCTTGGAAAATTAATGCTAACACTATCTTATGGCTTATCAAATCATCATAAGTCACATGTTTATTATTTATTATTATTATTATTATTGTTACCATTATTTTTCCTTTTTATTTGACCTATGCACATCCTAAAAAAGCATTTCATATTAGCGGGTTGTGCCCTAATTTTTACCTAGCATGCCCCCTGCAAGAGTTTTTTGGCCTAGTGAGTTACTTCACTTTTGTCTAATGCACCTCTTAAAAGTGGTTTTTACATTAGTATGTCTTTCTTCTCTCTCTTTTTTTTTAACATTACAGCATATAGGAAACCCATATCACTAAACATCTAAAAAAAAGAATTGCTCATAGTTCAATGGTTTCTTTATTGCTTCATGTGTTCTTAAATTGTGAGGCAATGCAAAGGATGTATATAATGAATATAACTATACCATCATTAAATGCAATTAAAATTTTATTGAATCCATTATCATTTCCACAGGAAAAAATAGTTTAATCACATCATTGCTATACCCCTATTTTCAATTTGCCCATGTGAGCTTTCTTAATAGAACATTTTCTCTCAATCCCCTAATTTTTGCTAAGACCACCTTGTATAGGGTTTTCACCTTAGCAAGGTGCTCCAATTTTTTCTTAGGCGGCCTATTTTTTGGGTTGTCAACCCAGCGAGCTCTTTTTTTTAACAGAAGAACTATTTTAGTCGATTGATATTGATAGGTTCTTTGAATTCATTCCCATCTAAGTCAATGATCTTTGTGGCTCTTTTCAATAACAACTACTTAAAAACGTAGGGACTTTCCCAATTAGGCTTGAATTTCCCTCTTAGATTTGCTACAACAACCTTAGATTGTTTTAACACTAGGTCTCTTTCTTTCAAATGGGGCTTGACTTTCTTATTGAACCCTCTCATAATATGCTTTATATAAATCTAATACGGTAGAGAGCTTGCATCTTTTTCTTATTTAGATAGCTAGTTATTTGTGTTTGTTCTCTACCCATTCTATTTCAAGTTTTTTAGCTTCTAAAGCAACCCTTAATGATTGAATTTCTATTTTAATGGGTAGTAAAGCTTTCTATAGATATACTAATAAAAATGGTGTGGCTCCCATAGAAGTCTAAACTGAAGTCTTGTATCCCTATAATGTAAAAGGTAATTTATTAGTCCAATTCTTATAGAGGTCTATCATCATTGATAAGATCATTTTTAGGTTTTTATTTGTAACTTCTATCTCACCATTTTACTAAGTCTATAAGGCGAGGATTTCTAATAGTAAATCTTCTATTTCAATAACAAATCCTTCGTTGCTACTTGAAATTGCACTCTATTATCAAAAATAATATGGTATGGAACCCATATCTATAGATCAATTGCTTTTCTATTAATTGTGCCTCATCTTTTACCCCTACTCAATTGTAGGAAATAGTTTCTACCTATTTGGAGAAATAATCAATTGCTAATCTAATGTATCTATGACCATTTAAAGCCATTAGCCTTATCTCCCTAAAGATATCTATTTCCTAAGCTACAAATATCTAAAGACCTATCAAGCTATGCAATTCTATTGGTGGAAGGTGTCTCATATCTGTATGCATCTAATTTTTTTGACACTTCTTAATGAATTTTGCATAATCAACCTTTATAGTTAACTAATAAAACCATTTTCTCATAACCTTTTTTGCTAAATGATGCATGTTCATGCATTTTCCTTTACATCCTACATATATGTCTTATAGGATTCTGTCTACTCCATTTTGCTCACACACTAAAGTTGTAATCCATTCGACATTCTTTTGTATAGATAGCCCTCATGGAAAATAAATTGTCATGCTAACTTTCTCAGCACTGGCTTGTCCTTGTTTAAATTATTCTCTAGGTTAGCCCAATTTTCTAGATATTGTTGAATGTCAAAATACCTAAGTTTTCTGTTAGACCCCTTTGTCACCATAATCTGCCTTTTTTTGAAGTAAGGTTTATTAGAACTATACAACACAACTAGTCTCATTTTTACACTTGTTCAATTGTCCCATATTGATACCAAAGTGGCTAGTGCATCTACTATATAGTTTTTTTCTCTTAGTAAATGGTGAAAGGTACAGACTTCAAATCTAGAGCATAATTAATTAATGAAATTCATAAGACGGACTAATTTATCTTCTTTTACTACCTATTCTCCTGGGGCCTGATGTATTACAAACATCGAGTCTCCGTATACTTCTACAAATTTGTGCCTAAAACAATTATAGCTTCTAATTCATAGATATAAGCCTATTATTCTACCATATCATTAGTTGTTCAAAAGTTTAACTTCTTCACGAGTGGGATTATCTCTCCTTCCATGGTCACAGAAATAACTCCTACTATAACTCTTTTTTGGTCTATTGCTCCATCAAAGTATATTATCTACTCCTTTTCTATTATGGCTTTTAGCATCTCATCTAAAAACTCAAATTCATATTGATCACCCTTAATTGGCTGTTGTGCCAATAATTTAGCCACTACTCTCCCTTTGATTATCTTCTGGGTGACATACTCAATGTCAAATTCCTATAATAGTATAAGATATTTTTGTAGCTTTGCAACCAAGGATGGGGTAGAATGAAGATGCTTAAGTGGATTATGCTTAGCTATAGCTTACACCCTTTAAGATTAGAAATAATGCCTTAACTTCTTTGAGTCCTAAATAACCAATAAGCAAATCTTTTATACTTTAGTATACTTCTTTTGATAAGGCAAAAATTTCTTGCTAAGATAGTAGATAACAAATTCCACTCTCTACTTATCTTCTTGACCCATCATGGCTTCCACTAAAAACTTTTTGATTGCTAGGTATAGAATCAAAACTTGATATGGCTTTAGGGGTTTTGAAATTGGTGGATTGATTAAATACTACTTCATCTTGTCAAAATCTATCGAACATTGCTCATTCCACTTCATAGGGTTTTCTTTCCTTAAAAGCTTTAAAATTGGTTCACATATAGTGGGTAATTTAGCAATAAATCTACTAATGTACTAAATTTTTCCCCAAAACCCTCTTATTTCCTTCTTTGTTTTAAGGGTTGGCATTTCATTCATTACTTTTACCTTATCTAGATCCACTTCTATACCTCTTTGATTGATTATATATCTATACAACTTTACTAAGGTCACCCCGAATGCACATTTTTTTGGATTAAGGCATAGGTTATACTAATCAATTCTTTTAAAAAAACATCTCTAAGTTATCAAAATGGCATTCCCTAGTTGTTGACATAAACATCATATCATCCACATATGCTTCCACTTTTTATAAAGATTTAGTCTTTTAGAATTTTTGTTGCAATATGTTGGTAAGTTGCTTCTGCATTTTTTAACTGGAAAGGTATCAATTTGTAGAAAAAATTACCTCATTCTATGATAAAGGTCATCTTAACCTTAATGCCAATCTTATTTAGAATGCACTTATACCCAACATACCCATCTATAAAGATGAAGATACTGGCCATGATTGTACTATCAATTAAAACATCAATGTGAAAAAGTAAAAAATTGTCCTTAGGACAAGCCTTATTCAAATCCTTATAATCTACACACATCTTCACCCTCCTATCCCTCTTAAGTGTTGGGAATACATTAGCAAGCCAGGTAGGCTATTTTACCTCTTCTAACAATTTGGCCTCGATCTATTTATAGATATTCTCTTTAATCTTTTTAGCCCACTTTAGTCTCATTCATCTTAACTTATGTTTCACCACTTTAGCCCCTTCATGAGTTGGAAAGTTGTGCTCTGTTATTGAATTATCAATACGGAGCATATCTTGAAAAGTCCATATGAATACCTATTTGTATTTTATTATCAATCTCTCAAATCTTTCTCTTTTTTCAATTATAATATCAAATGCAATTAAAATATTTTTAGGTTCATTTTTTGTGCCAATATTAAAAGATTTAGTTTTAACTAATTTAATGTCGAATATATTTGCTTGGTTATAATCATGATACAATGTGCCACCAAACATGATATCACATAAGTATGCAAAACTAAAAGGCATATCATTAATCTTAGAAATAAAGAGGTCAATAGGCTCTACAAGTTCAATTACAATAAGTTCATTATTACAAACAAAAAGATCATCATCAATGCCAACTTTAGTAGTTGCATTAAGTTCCTCTTTAGCTTTATCCTTAGATTTTCATTCGAATTCCTCTTAGGTAGCTTTGTCTTGCTCATTCATTAGTTTAATCTTTATGGTTCCATCATTCAAGTTTTTAGAATAAAGCTATTCAATAAGTTCTTCTTCCTATTTAACGTCACTCAAATAGGTTGCTAGTTCATCCACCTCCTCATCATTAGCCTTGACAACTATCATAGTCTCTCAATCAACAACGTTATTGAAAATATGGAATCCTAGCTTCATTAAATGTCCTACTTTAAAGGTCTCTACTTCACTGCAGTAAGTTCTTTTAGGATTCCCTATCATAAAATAGTATTCAAGAGGGGCATGCACGTTATTTTCCTTTACAAAACACGACTCTCTTCTCATTATATCTTAACTCCTTTCTTGATTAGTAAGATTAACCTTTAGCATTTGCGGTAGATGATAAGCCTTAGAGATGTTTAATAAGACCAACTCTATTTTCATAATCCTAGAAATTATAGGATTTACCTAATCATTAGTACCAAACATAGCAAAATAGAATTTGGTCAGCGGCTGGTAAGCAATTCTAAGAGCAACTACGACCTTATCGCTGATAGTGATTATGGCCTCTTCATATTAAAACTTAATCATCAAATGCAAAGTGGATGGCACACCTCCTAGCTTATAAAACTATGGTCTTCCTAATAGAAAGGCAAAGCTAGTAGGTATGTCTAACACAATTAATATTTTATCATTTATAATTTCCCTGATCTTAACTTTTGCTTTAAAAGTGCCTTTTGGCCTTCTACTGCTATTTTCATAAGCACGAACTTCCAATTTAGATGGAGTTAAATTAGTTTCATTCATTCCTAGCAAAGTTAATATCTTAAGTTAACAAACATTTAGATATTAGCCATCATCCACCATGTAATAAGATGTCCTTTTTTCTATTCACTTTGGCTCTTATGAACAAAGGCCTATTATGACTTTTTCCCTTAGTGGGTAGTTTATAGTCATCAAAAGAAATAACTTCTTTCTTCTTCCCTTGTAGAACTTTTAAGACTTCATAATGTATGGCATGATCAGATACTTGAGTGTTGGACAAGACTTAGGCCATCTTCCAATGATGTTCCTAAAAGCACATAAGTAAATCCCAAATAAATAATTTAGTAGGTGTTTTCTTTAGCTATTTAATTAGATTGTCCTTCTCAAAAGAGGTTTTAACTTTAGATTCCTTTTCTTTATCCTTGGATAACACTTTTGGTACTATATGATAACTATAGGTCACCAACATAACTCCCTCATTCCCATCACTTGCACTCACTACCCCTTTAGATTCTAAGCTAGAATCATCCCAAATAATAGAGGTCCTACTACACTGTCCCATAGTGACTTTAATTTTAAACTTAATTTTGACACTCTTATTCTCTCTTTCACTATCTTTCCTAGAGTCTATCTCGTACTATACTCTAACTATCATTTTCCCTACACTCTCACCAACCTCACATGTATAAAAAGTATTGTAAATGCCTTTAAGCACCATCTATTCTGGCAAACTAAATTCTAACATAAAAACTAATAGAGGAATATTGTGATAGAATCCTTACCCCTTCTTTCATTATTCCATAAGATTAAGGATCTATTTAGCATTAATTAGGTCTTAAATAACATTCCTTAGAGTTTTATAGATGTCAGTAAGAATACTTGTGTGTTGATGATATTCATAGTATTGATTGGTATGATGCCTAAGCAACCTTTGTGACTTAGATGACTTAGTGGCTAATGGTTGTAGTTTTCCTTCCTTTTGTAGCCTTTTAAGGCACCATATCTATGGTCATCCTAGGTTAGAGTAGCATCTTTTGACTACAATTAAGACATCAATCATTTTAGTACATTAGGTGTTTCCTATATTTCCCTTCCAACCAGAACTAAATCCTTTATTTCCTTTTCTAGCATCATTTTCCTCCTCTAGGTCTATAATAATGTCCTTTAGATATTCCCAATCTTTAAACCCTTTGGCTTTCAACCCATCTTTCAAATATAGGGTAGCATTGTGAATAAACATCTTAATCTAATCTATTTCTTTTGGCTTATCCCTCATTTCAAACACAATAGTCCTCTATCTCCTTAAGTACTCCATGAAGGTCTCATTGCCTTTCTACTTATGTAGCTCCAAATTTTTAATTGTCACCTCAACACTAACATTGCAATAGTTTTCATCAACAAAGGCTTTAGCCTGCCCACTCCTATCTTCCCTTATTTTTGCTCCAAATTATGATACAAATCAAAGGCTTTTCTATTTAATGACATGCTAAAAAGGCTAGAGATTTGATTTACTATCAGCTTTTGTCCTTTCATAAAAGTTACATAATGTTTTAGAGGTACTATTAGGTCTGATGTCCCTTCAAATTTTCTCATGTTTGGTATGCAAAACTTGTAAGGTAGCTATTCATCTAAATCTAGGGAGATGTCATTTGTATCAATCCCTTTCCTGCCAAAGATTAGCCTTGACATAGCTTCCATCCTGCCTTGTAACTTACGGATGGTGGAGTCTTCTTCCTTAATAATAGGGGGCCTAGTAAGAGGAATTTTCTAAATCAAATCATTATTGTCCTTATTTAATCCTTTTATATAGCCATTCTAAACATTCACCTTGATAGTTCCTTTCTACTTATAGATGGTTTTAGGTGTAGGAGTAATCTAAATTGATGGTAAGGCAGTCAAATAGGGTGTGCTTTAGTTTAAACTATTTGAATAACTAGCTTAGGCATTTAAGTTTTAATTTAGGGTAGTTGTCAAAGTGGTAAGCATCTCATTTTTTTAATTGTAGACAAGGTTTCATCTTGTTCTCTCTAATTTTTCTCAAGGGTTTGGTTTAAATCTTATTAAGTAATAGGAGTCTAATCTTCCATCTTTCTAGCTATGTTTTTTAGTATCTCCTTGGCAAAGCTTGGTGGAGTAGGTATGGGTGATCTATATATAAGTCTACACTACTACCTTTTCTAGCATTCTCTCGACAATTGATCAATAATGGCTACCAAACATAAAGGGTTAGTAGATGATGCATGGCAATTATTAAATTTGCATGATCCTTGAATGTATGTATGCATGAGGTGCAAAATAGAAAAAAACATGCAAGTTGCTTTGTAACCTTATTTCTCCAACATATGTGGTTTAACCATAACTATCCTAAGTAAGCTTTATTCAAGCATGAATAGGGAATATAAGAACATGAATAGTGCATAATTTTGAATAGGCAACAAAATGCTCTTTATTATAAACATAAAAGAAGTTTTATAGCTATTGTTGGATAAATTCCAATCATTTTAAGAAAACAAAAATTGTTTGGCCCATCCCAATGGCAGAAAAGCCCCAATGAATTAAACCTTGTCTTTTGACAAAGGGTGAAATTCATGTCACAATAGTAGTCCATGTCACATGCAATGCAATTTTTTATGGTACCTAAAGGGAAGTGTATCTAGGCCAATTACAAAGGCTATGACATGGACCATTTTGAAAGATATTAACCTTTAAATAGAGGTCCCTCACAATAGGTCTTCCCAATCATGACTAATAGCAACCTATCAGTTCAACATTTCATATACAATTAGGTACAAGGCTTGGAGTGGTGGTTATCATCCCTAAAAATCCATTGAATTGAATAAAAAAAATTTTGTGCTTCGAGAAGCCATTGGGGGTAAAAAGGGACAACTAACATTTTCTAAGGCTCTAGCATATTATGCAAATTCAGGAAATGATAAATTATAGAACTAGAGATTTCATTGATATTATTTATAGGGTACATTCAGAGCAATTTCTCATAGTAGACACTCCCCAGTGGAGTCGCTAACTAAAGGTCCTCGACAAGTGCAAATGTCCCTTCATATGGTGATTTGCCTATTAGTAAGTGTGAGTCGCCACTTGGGTGGTTAATCTAGGTATTAAACCCAAGAGATTCTAGTGTTTAAGAATTCCCTCTTATTTATGCGCACTATTTAATATCTATTTTTTTGTCGATAGTTCTAATTTTTTTCAATTCTCTCAAGCATGCAGTTATTGTTATAAAAATTAACACATTTCCACACAAGGGTGGGCAAATTAAATTTAAAGCAAACAAGATATTGCATATCAAAAGAAATAGAATTTTGTATATCCAACATACATGAAATTGGGCCAATTTATTATTATGGGTACATTAGTCCAAAATCTATTTTATTGAACACTTGTTTATCAAATTTACAAACTTTGGAAAGAGATCTTTAGTCCCTAAAATTTCTCAAATTAACACATTTATTATTTAAAAGATTTTTACTTTACTAAATTAAAATTATTAAAAAAAATTCAGGACTTTGGTACCAAAACCCTTCTTTCTATAAAACATTTTACTATGACTTGGGTTATTTAATAAAAAAAATATTTTAATCTACTTATTACAACATACATGGAATACAAGGAAATATTTGACACATATATAACTAAAAGTCATACTACAAAAGATCTAAAAAATTAAACAATTAATTGCAAACCAAAAATAAATAAATTAAAAAATCAAAACCATTATGTTAAACCTGTAAAAGTCTGCAAGACTTGAAGGCATACACAAAGTAAGTCTGCATGGACTTAAAGTCACCACAAAATTGCAAAAATTAAAGCATATGAATAGAGAACTAAGAATAGAATATATGTCTACACAGACACAAGAAAATAGGCTATAGGCCTCAAGATATGTCCACTCGAACTAAAGATTTCATAAGAAAATGTTTGCATAAACATATCCTTATAACTAAAAAAGGCAATGGAAAAAGCATTAAAAATGATATTTCACACAAATAGAAGCATAGTGAAACAAAGGAGATGTATTTTTAAGAGTGAATAACTAAAAGGAAATAAACAAAAGAGCAAAGAAGATTTATATATGAATATGGACAATTAAAAGTGAATATGCAAAAGAGCAAAACCTGTGAAGAAGAACATACCAATGATCTCCCCACTCTAAATGGATAGACTCATTAAAATAGGTCTTTTAATGCCTTTTTTCATACAGGATCCTAGATTCCAAAACAAAAATGCAAATAATAGAAAAGAAGGCAAACATAGTCTCTAATGTAGGTTTATACGGACCATACGTTATGTAATGTTTTAGAAAATAGGTCCATGCTGGCTCTATTCCTCACCAGAAAAGGTTTTTATGAAATTATCATTAGATAGGTAACAAAAAATGCTAATTAAATATGAATAGTATGATGGTCTCCCAACTATAATGGAGTAAGCATATCACAATAGGTCCTTTAGCACTCTATTTTCATTTTAGGTCCCAAACCTCAAGCAAAAAAATAGGGAAACTTAAGGAAAAAAAGAGAAAACTAACAATAAAAGTTAAAATAGCAAGATGGAAGACAAAAGAAAAGGGTTAAGAGCCCCTTATAAGTGTTTCCTCAAGTGTATACCACAAAGATGCTGGATTCCTCCAAGTGATGTAAAGTTTTACTCCATCAAGCTTCAAAATTTGTGGCTTTCTTTAAGGTTTCAAGGTTAGCCATAGAGGTTGTAACGCTCGAAAACCTGGGTCATGTGAACAGTGATATCTGGCCCAAGTGATGTTCCCTGCGGTGCAGGCCATCATTCTGAGTTCGATGACTAGCATATTGACCGAAAGACTTTAAATGGCCTGAAAGTGATCAAAACGAATGAAATAAAAAATTTAGCAGAACCAATAATTCATTTCAGGCCAAGAACTATTGTTTACAGGGATAAAATTTTTTTGGGCTGGGACAGTTTGAGACTCGGGAATGTGCCCGGATGGTCTCAAAAATACCATACCCTAAACCTCAAAAATTCCACTAAGTATGATGGTGAAGGAATTATAATTTTCTGAGGCCATTTGATATCTTTTCGAAATATTTTATTCTAGCGAGTGAATAGTATCAAAAAGTCAAATATTGACTTTTGACCTGAAATTTTACGTGGGCCTTCGAGAAACTAAGTGAGGATTTTTAAAATTAGAATGAATATTTTTGGAGGTCTAAGGACTATTTTATGAATTTTTGAGGTTGCACGTAAATCGAGGTAATTTGAAAACTATTCTATCGATTTAGTTCGTCTATAAAAATTTATGATCTCAGAGAGGGGATTAAGATATGAATTTTAAAATAAACAGTACAATTTTTTGAGGTCTGTGCAAATTTTGGTGAATTCCCAAAGTTTTATAGCCAATTGAGCTATTAAAATTTTTCGAAAACATTGGTTCATCTATTTCCCGATGGAATTAGGCCACACAATTTTACAGGCATGTAATTGGGATTAAATGAGGATTTTAGGAAGAAATGGTGTATTTTTTTGATCACCATGTGATTTTCAAAAATTCTCCGAAGTTGGCATCCCTATTACGAAAATCGAGTTATTTCGGGATGCTTCGGGTGGTCACGGGAC
>CANXYI011263929.1:0-10959 GCA_948208565.1 Hura crepitans | reverse complement strand
TTGTTACATAAATGATAATAAAAAAATGATTTTTTTTTCAAATATCTTAAAATAATATCTCATATAAAAAATTGATATGAAAAATTTTATATTAGTTAATTGAATGGCAATGGCTTATTAAAGATAAAAACAAAATTTATTCAAGTAATAAAAATATTAATTGCCTTATAAACGCCTCTTAAAAAAAATTACCCATAATAAGATTTCAAGTTACAAATGTAATCGACTTATTTAAAAATTTTTAAAAATTAAAAAAAATATATAAATATTTAATAAACACATCTATTGCTCTGAAAGAAATAAAAGTCGGTATACTGAAATATATATATAAAAAAAAAAAAAAGAGAGAGAGAAAGCGATGATAAAACAACGACGCTTCAAGGAACTAATTTCTGGCCGCTGTGATCTGCCAGATGCATTTTAAAGATGGCGTCGAGTATAATGGTGGTGATGGTCCGAGTAGGATTCAAGCCTGATAATTGTTTCTATTATTGAATTAAACTATATTTCCCTAGATTTTTAGTTGACGCTAAGCTTTTATTCTAATTTGAGTTATTTAGATTATTGCAATCTCATCAAAACATTTACAGGTATGGAAACAAGTGCTTATTTATTGATTTCATCTTTGAATTTGGTTGGACAAAAAGAAAGATTATTCCACTCATTTTGTAAAAAAAAATAGCAAAATCCAAAAATTGATTTAAAATCGATTCACTATCTTTCAACGGCGATTAAAGAACAAATAGAAAAAAATCAACTATTTTACATTGATGCGCAGTCGGATCACAAACACCCAAGAACTTAGGTCATAAGCTGATACAATTGCAGCTGAAATCATGCAAAAATTGAATGAAGGGGTTTTTCGTTTACCTTTTTGAAATATCTTGTAGTTTTTTTTAATTTTAACGGAGGTGTTAATAATATTTAGTGAATAATTTTAAGTAGTTGTTGGTAATTATTTTTTTTAATCAAATCTTATTTCAAAAGTCCTGTCTAAGTTGAAATTATGCAAAAATTAGACGAAAGAATTTTTCGTTTAGTTTTTTGGGATAGCTTTTAGTTTTTTCAAATTTGTTAATAATGTTTGGTGAATGATTTTAATTAACTACCAATAGTTGTTTCTTTTTCTAATCTGCTGTTATTTCAAAAATTTTGTCTATATAGTTTTTTCTTATCCGTTGATAGCTGATTTTTTTTTACTTTTTTTATTTGGACTATAATACACATTTGGCAATTATAATATTTTTATTATTTTATATCAATAAATTTTTTTATTATTATAAATAATAAAAATAAATGTTAAAACATAGATAATGACAATGATAATAATAATAGTCATAATTTTAATTTTTTTTATATATGTGTGCAAATATATTTTAAAAAGATTATTTGAATTGCTACATATGTAATATATGAAAAAATATAAAGCACATACAATAAATTATACATTTAATAGTAATTTGACATAAAAATAATAATTGCTCATAAAATTTTACCAAATACTAATAATATTTTAGATAATAGCGATCAGCTATCATGTAACACTTTTATACTCAATCGAGAAATCAATTCAAGTACAAGAATTTATATCACCGGTTCTATCACTGATCATTTATCATGTTACTTTTACACTTTATTTAATGATCGCAATGTAATTATTCTATCTCAACACATTTGTCACTTTAATTATCCTTACCATATATCACACATATGTATCACATTCAAATAACACATACATAAACATAGTAGTAATATCAATGGCATCTAGGTTATCGCTCGATACAACTATTATTTACAAATTTCAGAGTATATACTCATAATCTGCAACTACTATTCATATACATGCATTCAATATAATGATTTCACATCAACAATGCAGGAACACTTCAACAAGCATGGATGCTTGTGGTGAACTTTCCTTACCTATACACACAGTCGGCGTGCTCCTATCATTGCTGGGACTTGATCCATTGCTTCATTCAGCTCGATTTATAACCTATGCATTAGCAAAAAGCCAATGCACTAAGCAAAGTCGCTTAGTGGTATATTCTAATACTATGAAGCTTGTATTCGATACCTACAACTTAGACTATTGTCTATACTTTATTATCTTTAGTTTTACACTCGTATCCTTTATACATGTGTTCCTTTGGTTGCTTATGTTATGAAATTTTTATTATAACTATAGTTGTTAGGTTTCTTTTATTTGTTCAAATGTTTATGTATTAATAGTTCATCGTTAAGTTCATATGTTTTATTTTATCAAATAACTTTACACTATCTACTTCTCATGCATAACTGTATTCCTTTAAGCTTATGATTATAATTTATTAATCAGATAGTTAATTTAAGGACATCTCAAGTGATTTTAAAGAATTGCGTTTGTAGCTTCTGTTTTATATAACTATGTTGTACATAATTCAACTATAACTCTATCCGTGTTTATCTCCAACTATGATCGGCTAATTAATTACATTATCATACCTATAATATCCCAATCACCTTTAATTCGAGCTATTCTTGTAGGCCTTAGTTCATATAATACTACTATTTAAGATTGAGTGTTATAAGTTCTCTTCTATCCTTTTATTTGAGTATATTTTATCTCTACTACCTTTATTGACCAACGTATATCCTTTTCATTTTACTATTGCTCCTAGTAATCCTATAACAATTATCCATATCAGGATAATGGGACATATAAGAATATGACACCGAAGTATCCATATAACAAATATGACATTGTACCTAAATCCATATATGGAGAATAACACTCTCCCCAAGTAATGATAGACACTAAAATGCGATACGGTAGGCACCCGAGGATGCGATATGGTAGGTGTTGAAGCACTATACGTTAAGCCGCAACTATAATGGTGGTCTCTTAGTTGACTAGTCAACCTATTCTAACTGTAACTGTTTAGATTATCAAGGCATTGAACTGTCATATGTCTTATTAAATTGTTAATTTGTATAGTCATTCATGTTTTAGTTTATCCCATTTCATGTTGCCTACTTATTTCACCTTTAAATGGTATGTTACAATTTAATTCTAATTTAGTGTCGGTGTATTTTTATATATCCCATCAATTATCAAATACCTGTTCATACATATAAAATGAACTCGATGTACTTATTTAATCTCATAAAAGTCTTATGAATAAATAAATGTCAGTTCATAACATATAATTTGGTAGTTGTCTCATGTTATAATAATTTATGTGTACCTATGGTTTTTGCATGTACTTATCTATTAGTATATATAATATGTTCTATAACATTTAATTTAATTCTCTATATATACATAATTTATTTCTTATGTATAGGCATGTATCTATTTTATTTTGCATCCCATTGTTAACTATTATGCTATAAGTAATTCATATTTATATCTTTGATTCTATCTTCTTTTTTATTTTTTTTATTTAATTACATATTACTTTATAAAATTTCTCTTATACTTGCCAAATGTCCTTGGTTTTTCATTATACATTTATTCCATTTCTTATATTATTAATCATTTATTTCTATAAATTTCCCGTGTTCACAATACCTAAATATTCATTTTATAAATCTTTCTTTATTTAACATTCAGTTACCTATTCCATATATTTTCATTATTCTTAATCTTTAAAAATTATAACTCTAACCATTTTATATATATACATTCTTATTTAATCAAGTTAACCATATAAATTCCTTTTTAATATAATTAATCTTATTTTAATTCTTATAAATTAAATTCTATAAACTCTTTCCTAATTCATATTTTCTCCGATTATAATTTATTCCATTTATTTTATTTTCCCTTCTTTGATGTTATTATTATTAATCAATTTCCTTATTCCATCACATTTGCACATATATTCCATATCTTCTTTTATTTTCACATAATTAATTTCTTTTTGTTTAATTATTTTCATACACTTGTATACACATGTCTATATATACATGTATACATATATCCATCTTCCCTTGAACACATATATACTTATTTATCAATTTCATAATTATTTCTTTGTGTTCTATAAATTCTTAATTTATTTTCTATGGTTTACTTATTAATTCTTCAATTATTTACTTTTATCTTATGTCTCACAATTACCTGTATGACTACAAGTTAATTGCATTTAGAATTTCACTCAAATAGTATTGAAGAATCATATACTTTTACTAATAATATTTATTATAATTTAATTAACTTTTCATATCTACCATATACTTTTATATACATATATTTTGCTTGTCATGTATAAATTTCATTCTTCCTTTAATCATGCAATTAATTCTTATCTTTTAATAATACACATATACTTTTAATGTTACATATGTCCCTTATTTGGTTATACGTATGTGTTCATATACATAATTCTTTATTTGACCACATATTTTTATATGTACATATATATATATCCTTTACGCCCCATATATCACTCTAATTAACCAAGTATTCATTTTATTTTTTCATTCCTATTATTTAATTATACGAATATACTAATTTTACATATTTATTCCAACATGATTTCTATTGGTGACACTTTCATAATTTTGGCCATTCAAATAGATTTTTAAATCTCTAATTCTCTTGCCTATTTTTCTAGTCATATACCACATATTTTATACCTTTCATCAATTTTACATATACAATTGTTTAATCTTAACCTTATGCTAATTAAACATAAACTAAGCATTTATATTAATCTTATAGTAATAATAATGATTTAGCATCACAATTTCATTTCACATAATCTATACCTATGTTTTGGCCTAAGAGTAAGTCAAGGGTATCACTTTATTTCTCATGCATTTCAAGCTCTCAATCACTATAGTATAAGTCCACACATGATCCTAATATTATACATCCACTTAAGCAATTAACATATACAAATTTTTAACTTACATAATGCACATAAGAAAATATTCATAGCATAAGAATACACATACCTTAAATGGATGTTCCATCCATAAAGGATAACTCTAATTCCTTTCAATCACTCATCCAACCCTTCTCTCATCAATAATTCTTCATTCCCTCAACTTCCATAACCAATTTCCTCATATAAAAATTAATCAAAAATTTTATTAGTCACCAAACTCTAAAATGACTTATGAATACTTATCAATATCCTCTAAAATGACTTTTAAAAATCACTAGGGTGGAAGAATAATTACTTTTCTCATTGAATGACCTTAGGCCCTCTTGCCCTCTTTACCTTCTTTTCCTCTAAATTTTTTCCTCTTCTATGCAATTTTTAAGGACACTATAGTAGTATGTAAAGAGAGCTTCCAAGTTTATGCATCATGGTGTGATTTAATTGAAAGCTCGGCAATTAATTAAGGTAGAGAGGTAAGGGAAAATTTTGGCCATCATGGGAAGGAGGAGGGAGAAAATGTGGCTAAAAATTTGTATTATTTTATAATATATCTATATTTATATGGTGGTCTAATGGCTAGGATTTAAAAGGGTCGTCACACATGTAAAGTTACATTTATTTCCATGTGTATATTCCTTTAAAATATCTTTTAATCAATTTCCATGTCATTAAATACATGTTACACTTGGACAGCTAAGATCACTCATGCCACTATTTGATCCAATAACCCACATTATTCCCTACACCAAAATTTTCATCATATTTCCTTAAATATACACATTTAATTGAATTTATTTTTCTAATTTTTTTCTAATAGCTCTCATGTTCATAAAATTGCAACACTATAATTTTTGAATTCCTTAGAATTTTTTACAATGAAGATATGCCACTTTTAGAATTTTCTAGACACGTTTCTGAATTTTTCCATTCAGCTCTAAATGAGTTACTATTGATATTACACCGTAAATTTAGGTTTTATTTTCAATTTTTAACCCCTTATACGATTTCAAATGCTCTTTAAATTTCACCGCAATGCATATTATAATTAATATAAATTTTTTATCAAGTTAGCTTTATTTGGCTTAAGGCACTATTCACAGCCCGGGTGTCACTATTCACTAAGGCCCGCTCTTGAACCTCATGTTTCTCACATTTTCTCATAATTACCATGACACATGTCACTTTCTCATTACTCTCATGTGTCTATCATCTTTCTAATAGTGAATAGTGAAATTCCCATTTTACTCTTAACCTTTCAACATAATTACCATTTTGCCCTTTAGTCAATTTTTGTTTCGTTATTCATGCCAACCGACTCTACTCGATCTATATGTCCATTTCATTCCCCAATTTTTCTTCTAATTCCCATTCGATCCTTGTGAAAAATTAGATCAAAGGTCGAGGTGTGACATATCAACTATCAACAATAGCTATACACTAGATTGAATATCTAAACCAAATGGGGCCGAAATATTATGCACTTTCAAAACATCCACCCTTCCCTCCTTTATAATACAAGAAATCAAATTATTTAGGTCATTAGAAGGCATCTCCGATTTATCATCGCCATAACAATGCAACTTGGTCGCTTTTTGTTGTCATTTTTCTCCCTTAGATGCCTAGTTCATGCAAGAGACTACTTGAATTGAACGACACTATCATTGTTAATCTACATAGTGGTGATGGCCTAAAGGCTTTTGTCAAGTTCGTGGTTGAAGCCCATTTAAAGTCTTTCTACATTTCACAACCCAAAGTCTTGATTTATTTAAAAATTCTTTACATTTAATTGGCTCCTCACTTAACGAGTAAAAAAACATAAACAATTAAGTGGTTTGGATTAATCAACTGCACCATCCAATGATGCATACACAAAATGATACCATACGTCAGCTAATGAAAAAGTTACTTGAAAAAATTGATATGAGAAATTTTATATTAATACTTGAATGGTAATGGCTTAAAATTAGAAAAAAAAAAATCACTTGTAGTTCCTTGAAAGTTTAACTACTTTTTTTCAATTATTCAATACCTACTTTCACCCAGTAAATGATATAATTAGCAAAATTTAAGAAAAAAAATATTCAAATAATAAGAATGTTATTGCCTTATAAATGCCTTAAAAAAAATTAACCCATTAAGCATAATTTACTAAAATAATGTTATTATTAATATTCTTAAAAAATGATAAACAAAGGCAAAAGGCAATAATAATAATAATGATGATGATGATGATGATGATGATAATAGTTATAAAATTAATGTATTTATTTATTTTAAAAATAAAAATATTAGAAATTTTATTATTATCAAAAGAGTGGTCATTCCATACATTCAAATGTATCAAATATATCAATCTTGAATCATTAAGTTGGATTATGATTTTTTATTTTTCATTTAATGATTCAAATACAATACATTCGGTATATGGAATGCATATAATCATCACCTTATTAAATATACTTTAAAATATTGGGATAAATTTGTAATTATTTTTTTTAAAATAAAAAGAAATTGGGTTTATATAAAGCAACTACAGAAGCATGTGTTGCACGCTTAAACGACATGTGCATGTGGCAGGAAAACACAGGAAGAAGAAGAAGAGATAAAAGCCTTCCAAATCAACTACTCAACTTTATATATATATAGATAGAACTTCACATAAACTAACAAAATAATGGGAATATATTTAAATTATAATTAAAAAGGGCAAAATAATTAATTGAAGTAACTATGCAAGCATGTTTTATCTTTAGTTTTTACCTTTTTGTTTAGCAATTTCAATTTGTTTTGTACATCATTTTTGGCAGAACTGAAAATCCTAGTTGAAATCATAAACCTTCTTATAAGAAGTTCTAAATTTGGGTCTTTCCAAACTAATCAATATTTTTTTTGGAGTAATCTAAAAGCCTACATAAATTCAAAAAATATTTAGGTTATAATTGAAATTTACAATAATAATAATAATAATAATAATAATTTATATATGTGAAAATCTACATTTACGATGTCCAAAGTAAATAATTTATTTGTACAATTTCAAAAAAAGTTTTAATTTTCAAATTTTTCTTATATTATTGTTGTAAGAACCTAAATTTTGGGTTTATAATAATAGTCAGACACAAGTCTAAGCAACAAGTCATAAAAACTCTATACCCTACTTAACATGAATCTCATAGCTAATGGTTCGCACAGACTTACAAGTCCTAAGCCCGTAAGAACTAAGCCCTTGACCCATGGATTGCCTAAACTTCCTTATCCTAGTCCATACAGATCTCATCCTTAAACTCTGGTCCATACAAACTTAGTTCCAAAAAGCTTTCAAAAGCCTTATTCTCATAGTTGGACTATACTTCCTATTTTAATGAGAATTCATGTTTAGTTGAATGAGAATCCCTTATCAAAATCCTATAAATATCACTCTAAAGAGTCAAATTTGATATGAAGAATTATTCTGTTAAAACCCTATCATAGAAGCAATTTTATTGGTTCTAAGCCCTCATTAAGATCATAATTTCGTTTTGAAAACCCTACCTTTGACTTGTTGCTTGGAGTTCAATCATAAGGTAAGCATGAGGCCTTTTTATTCTATTATTCTACTACATCAATTAATTAATCAAAGATCTCTAATGATAATTGACATGTGAGGCGATTCATTATAATCCTCACATTAGTTATAGGAGTATGTTAATGTTTATATAGAATATTCTTCATGTTTAAACCATTTATAAAATAATTGTAATCATGCTTGCATTTTAGAATTTACAATTAGTCTGCACAAACCTCCTTTAATGAGGATTCAAGTCCACGTGGATTCAATATTTAATGTTTGTGCACAGACCTATATGTGTAAAATAGTGTTTATGTTGAATGAATTATCGATTGCTTTAATTTTTATTAACAATGATGTTGATAATGAATGATACATATTATGTTCATGATTATAACTATTTATGTGATATTTGTATATGTTGATATCATATGGTTTCAGTCAGTTATAAGGTCCTCACATACCTTATATTATTATTCTAACCTCTTTATTTGTGTTATGATAGTTTTGGTCACTTATGCAGAGATAATAGTCAACACGGACCTATGTCAAGTGTGCAAGCAGTCCATACGAACCAAGCAAAGAGGCTTAATCTATTCTGCATTGACTAGACGACATTAATCTAGGACTTATTTTGTTATGTGTTTCATTTATTTTGGTTTATTCTTATTTTATATGCCTTTTCTATTTCAGTTATAATAGGTAATTTATTTAAACTCATTTTACAAATCAAATACAATCTCACATCAATGATTTTGCTAAATAATTAATTGATATTTTCCTAACAAAATAGATTTGATTTTTCTTAATAAAATTATCATTAAAAGGTACTTTAATAAAGGTCACTCTCTTAAAGATAAAAGTTGGGCAGTTACTGCCAATTTCTATGGAATTATGGGTAATTGTCAGGACATCAAACAATTAATGAATAGCCCATTTTATAGATGTGTAATTTTTTGTATCTTATTATTTATTGTATACGTTTTAATTATTGTAAATTATTTTCTTGTTAATTATATGTGAAGGTGACATGGTTGATTTAATTTATTTGCTTGATTGCATGATACATGATTAATAAATGTTGGAATATAAAATAAGTATATGTAAGGGCATAAATAAAAGATTGATTTCAAACCCTTTCTAAGGAAAAAAAATAGTAGATCCTAGTGTAAAACTAGGTGGTGATCCCATCAAACTAGCTCATCCTTCTATAGTGACAACTCCATTAGGGATGAGAATTGAATATGAAACCTATCAGTCTCATTCATTTTATATTTTATCAAATGCGTCCCTATTACCCTATATGGTGTTACAAAACATCAACCTATTTTTACTTAAATTTGGGGGATTGCTAGCATAACCATCACTCAAGTGCCTCATACTTTCAAGTATATCAAATAATGAACGAACCGGTCACCTTTCCTTTGATTAGGAAGACTCGTTAGAAGGGACTACTACTTCTAGGAGCTTTAAACATTTTTTTTCCAAACCATGATGCCCATGTAGTTAAGCTTAGCAATTTCCTCTAGGTGGTATGACCCTAAGTGTGTGCGATTGTACTATAAACGTGTTATGGGTGTAGACACTAGGTTTTAGGGCTCTCGAGTTTAGAAGGCCTATGATGATAATCAGAGATAGGCTCAAACAACAAGGCATGAAACCTAGAACCTTAGTCCATACGGACCAATATGGTACAAGTCTACCCGGACTTGATACTATAAGGTCCGCACCGACTAACAAAAATCTAACCTAAAATAGTAGAGCCCATGGCTCATGGTTTGCTCGAACAAATCAAAGCCCATGTTTGCATAGACTACAATAGACTCAGCCTAAAACTAGGCCCATTAACTGTTAGTTGTATGCCCTAGAGCACATGTGTAATAGGGATAATTTCATGTACAATTAAATAATTATTCATTAATAAAATGGTATTCTTTATTACTTAATGCTCATGTTACGACATATTTTTGATAATAATCTTAAACTATGTAATAAAGTCCATGGCATAAAATCATAGTACAAAGGAAATCATGAAGAGTTCATAATGTGAGATTCATATTATATGTAAATGTGATAATACATAAACTATCCCTAGTCATAGTATTAACAAGATTGGACATTGTTAATACGGATAGACTGGCATATGTTATACTTCTTGACTAGGTCAAGCAGTGGTTCTCACAAGCTGTAAGTATAGCGATGCTTAGAGATAACATGTGGATGCTTATTTGAGAAATAAGTACATTGAAAACCTATCATGAGATCTTCACATGGATACATAATCTATGTTAGTGAAAGAATCTCATCATATCAGTAGTGCAAGTATCCTTGGACTTGAGATCATTAAGGTATCTTATGTATCAAATGCTATACTTCGACTCTGGTGCTTTTACTTCGCCATGAGGTATACATAGCTAGGAGGTTGGGTATAGCATGAGCTACTTGAAGGTAGTTAAGTTATCAATAAAGAATTCATCATCCCAGATTATAGTGGGGAGTTTATCTCACAGTTTTAATATAATATCTTTATTTAAAAAT
>CANXYI011263922.1:0-14402 GCA_948208565.1 Hura crepitans | reverse complement strand
TATATGCATGCATGAATCATAAAAGAACAATTATTTAATAGGTAAAGCAAGTAAGGTAAAATAAAAGAAAGCCAGGGAGTAAATAGATTAAGTGACAAAACAACAAGAGAAGGAAAATGCAAATGGGCTAAAAGTAGATTTAAATCAATCACTGAAACATTAAGCAAGAGATATGGTAAATTCAAGAAAACTACGGGAGACAAGTTAATGATTAAACTAGCAAAATCAGAAGAAAGAGAGAAAGTAGAAGATAATAGACATTATTCAAGTAACTGATAATGGATATAAAAATCTATTGGAAAGATTGAAACTAATATTAATAGTACACTACAAATAACTATAGAGGTAGTTAGTGACAGGCAACATAGAAGGTAATAGACAGAAATAAGGTGATAACTAAATAGGTATCAAGGTAGCTATTGGATAAGATGTGAGGTACAATTAATGGTGTGTATATAATTCATTTTATAATACCATGCATGTTTTGCTAAATTCACCATTAAGTGTATACTCAATGTGTCGATTGTCTGATGCATATATAATAAGCTTGACTAGTAGTGTAAAGTGATCCACATTGTAGTTGAAGACTATCTAGGTATGATTTTATTGTCAGATTGATATATATATAGTAGGTAGAGGTACTCATGCATGTTATTACAGGTCATTGGGTAACACTATGTTTATGTAATTGAAGTACTAATAAATAGTAGATAGAAACGGTTTATTGCTATAGACAATAGCTTAGTCTGGTAATTTGCTGTAAGACCAGACATATGAGTGTCATATGCCATGGATGTGCACAACAGATCATTGGTTCCACAAAATAAAAATTTTAATATTGAATAAAATAAACGATGGTAGAAGTTAAATGAAAGCTGCCCAGGGAAATCCTAGGATGGGTGACCTTTAGGAAGTAATGTCTTTTGCCTGATTTCTTATAAATTAGGCAAGGGGTGTTACATCATATTATATACATATCCAAATAATAGGTCTACATGGACTTAATATCCATTAAAATAGGTTTGTGCAGACTTAGGCATTAGTTCCAAAAAATATGTGTGATTACAATTTTCTAATGAATGATTAAAATGTACTGAAAGAAATTTAAAATGTTAACCTACTCCTATAATCGACGTGGGGATTACATAGAATCACTTCACATGTCAATTAATCCTGGGAGACCCTCAGTTAAGGAAAAGGCATGAATAAAATGAATAAAGATGAAGAATGAAAGGAGCCTCATATTTTACCTTGAAGTTAACACTAAGCAATAAGACAAATGTTAGGTTTTGGATGAATAATAATTTCAATGAGGGTATAGGACTAGTAGAGCAAATCCTGCTTTGGAGTTTTTGCCTTAGACTCTCAGAATTTCGAGGTCATTCTTAATGATTGTTGGTTGTGAAATAGGTTGATGGAAGGGGTATTTATAGTTTATCTAGGGAGTATTCCAATATAGAAAGAGGAAGAATCCTAGTAGGATTAGGAATCAGAGTCCAAATAAGAAGATTACACTTCTGAAAGCTTTTCATTGGTAGGTCTATGCAGACCTCAGATTTAGATTCACTCGAGTGATTCATGGGCCTTGGGCTTTATTTTAGGTCGAGTCTATGTTAGTTTGTGCGGACATAGGCTTTGGCTTGTTTGGATGGACCATGGCTTTATAGTTCTAGGTGCGGACTTAATAGCACAAAGTTTGGGCGAACTTGTACTAAGGTGGTCCATATGGACTAGGGTTCTAGGTTGCTTGAGTCTGTCTCTGGTTATCATCTTAAGCTTAAAAAGTGAATAAGTCTATACTGCCTGCAACCCCATTGAAATCTATGTTAATATTTTTTTTACAATTCGGGTCGCATTAAGAGCTTTTCGAGTCAGGTCAAAGTCCAAGTCCATAGGAAAGTTCTAGACCCAAAACTCAAGTATTTACAGTTGGCCCCACTTTGGTATGTGTTGTGAAATGCTAAAGCAATAGTACACATCAAAGTACCTAAGCTAGAGATACTTACCTGAAGCTATTTCGAGTATGGATGCCTACCTCCAAATCATTACAAACACTAGCTAGATTGAATTGTATTTTCCCTTCGAAAAAGAATTGATATTGTAAAGATAAACTACACCAAATATGGGTGCTTGCTCATCCTCAAGTGAAGTGAAAATCCAACTAGATCTAAGCATGCCTTTGCTTCTAAAGTTTCCAGATAGATAAGGTTTAAAAGTAAGCTACATTGAATGCGGGTGCTTGCTTGCCTTCAGAATTGTAAGTTGTAGATGGATTGAAGCAAATTCGGTGATAAATCTGAAAGAGTTGATCGAACTAAATCTGGTGATAGGTCTGAATAAGCTGAAAGCTGATCGAACCAAATCTAATGATAAGTCTAGATAAGTTGAGAGTTAACTGAACCAAAACAAGTGATAAGTCTGAAAAATAGTCTAATGGTATAAACCAAATTATGTCTAGTGATAGGTCTGGAGAAATGTTCTAAACCATATCTAGTGTTAAGGACATTAATATTATGCAAGTATGTGTGTGACATCATGTGCACATGTGTTGTTTGTGATGTAAGTGCATAATTGCTGCATGAGTTAGAGGCTTTAATGTGTCTAGGTGCATAGAAATGATAGACATATACCACTGATACATGTGAGTGTACATTAAGAGATGTGCATGTGTGAATTGTTACGGACTGATATGAATGTAGTGCCCTACATGGTTAAGTTTTTGCTTTAGATAAATGAATAAATCTTTCATATAATGCACTAATGAATGTAACTAATAAATCTTTCACAGGAGTGAATAAACCATTTCTTTTGATGAATGAATGGTGAAGGTAGATGTATATTGAATGATGAATGCATATTTTCCTATAATAAATGAATGGTGAAGGTGGATACATGTTGAACGATGAATGCATCTTTACTTATGATGAATGAATGAATCTTTTTTAAATGAGTATCTTTTCCTAGAATGGATGTATGAATAAATGTCAGTGAACAAATCTATGAATCAATAAATGTGCTATTATTGAGATCACTCTCCTCTCAGACTCATTATTTGAATGACTTAAGTTTGAGTAAAGATGAGTGTAAGAAGCAGTAGGCTAGGTTGTGGTAATGTGAAAAAAGAAACAAGTCAAGTTGTAGTGATTAAAAAGGTTAGGGTAGTTGTAAAGAAGTAAGTTGAAATGAGATAGTGAGAAGGAGAAGAAAGGAAACAAAATGTTCCCTGAAAGAGGAGAGGAGTAGGTTGAATGGAATGTGCCATAAAGGTGGTGAGGCAAAATATCAAGCACGTGTGGTTGAGGAATGAATGATTTTGATGAAGAAGTGATAGAGCATGTAAATATATGTGATTGCACAATATGATACCCTTGTTATTAGCTAGTCTGAAGATTTTCCAACTAAATATTTTCTCTCTATCTCTAATTTTTGCTTAGATCACCCTTTACGGGTTTTTGATCTAGTAAGGTATGCTCTAATTTTTGCCTAGGCCACCTTTTGTGAGTTGTCAACCTAGCTAGCTTTTTTTTTCTTCTCCTTTTTTTATTTTGAATTCAGCTTATCCATATTCGGTTAAGGCTTGGGATCTGATTAATTGAATTTAGACTTGCACATTTTGAAATGGCTGGATATGCACCTTTGCAGACTATAAAGTTGGAGTGATATGTTTTGAAGCTCATGCTATAGAAGGTTGATGGAGCTGTCCAGATCAGTAAGTAGCTTTCCATGGGTGCTAGCTTCATCCCCCTCTATGTTTTGAATCTTTGTGCTTTTGATCTTTTTGAGTACTGCATTGATGATATCCTTGTTATTAGCCTATTCGAAGATTTTTTGATTAAATGTTTTCTCTCAAATTCCTTAACTTTTGCCTAGGCTCATGCTCTTAATTGATCGGCCCAATGGGAATTAGAATACTCTTTTTTTTTTTTCTTTTTGAATGAGGGAAACCACAGTTAAAAAGAGAATGCTTAATTGTTTGAGGCTTAAGATAAACTCTTTTGTTGGAGTTTTGTCTTTTAGAGCCTTCTAACCTTTGGATTTTTGAGTGAGCAAGAATTGAAAAAATGTTTTTCATTTCAGAATGGTTCCCATGAGCTTTAAGGCTTTGAAGAAAATGATTGGACAAAATTTTTTTTTGAGATATGAATTTGATGCTTTAATTTTTAGAGCTTGGACCTCTTTCAAGATTGAAGGAAAGCATTCATTTGGGTTTAATTGCCCCCAACTTATTATTTACTTTTTATCTCTCATCTCACATTTAGGGATATTTCTCATGCCTTATAAGGAAAGATCAAGTTTTGAGCTTTAGAATTACTTGTAGTAGTGGTGAGCCATCATGAATTATTTGTGACACATGTGGATTAAGCTAATCATGTTTATTTCCCCTTTTTTATTATTTATTTATTATTATTATTTTTGAATATTTTTGAAAATCTCTCAACTCACTTTCAAGAGTTCATGTTAAGCAATGAAAGAGGTGAACAAAGATGCTCATGAAAAGCCAAATAATGTTTTATTAAACTTTAATTATTCTATCATAGAGGTAAGAGACAACTAGAAAAGAAAACAAAAATAGTTTATCTTATCTTTATTAGATCTTTCCATAACTTTGGTTGGCGCGATCCTGTAATTGGTCAATAGTTAGCCTATGGTAGATCGAATATCATGGTCTAGTGATGGGTGATCTTCATGATAAGGTATTACACCATGGTCTATGAGGTTTTAGATAGCCTAATAGAGGGCTTTGTAGTTGTTAGTTAGGTGGCCAGTCTTTTGGTGATAAGCACAGTATAGGTCATGGTGATGGTTAGGTGGAAGTGGTAAAGACTAATGTTCGGGTATTAAGGGTGGAATGAGGTTTTCTTCTTTCAACTCCTTAAGTATCATGGATAAGGGCTTATTCAGATAGGTGAATCTATGGAAAATCTTTCTTGGCCTAGTTGCTTGGTCATTGCTTACCCCCATAGTCAAATTTATGCCCATCGGGTTCTCCAGAGCACCTTATTGTTAGACTTCTTGAATCCTTTCTTCTATGAATGCTATTATCTTTCATTCTAGTTCTTCTATTACCTTGTTCATCATGTCTTTATTCACCAACTAACTTTCACCTTTGTTTTCGGGTCTAGTTGCCATTTTTTTATAGTGAAGAGTGTTTAAAAGAAGGAAGGGGTTAACTTTTTTACATTGAATAGCCTGAGCGAAGGATGATCCTTATAGTTAGCGTGATACATGGTTAATGTGATATAATGTAAGCTTTAAGCATTATAATGCTATGTTATACTTAACTTGCATGGATGATCGTAAGATTAAAAGTTAGTGGTGATTCTAATATATGCATCAAATGCATGTAGATATGTGATCAATATATGTCACACCCACACTAGGTAAAATGGTACAAGGTGAATAAAGTCTACATGATGGGTGATAAGTATTATATGCCAAGTGTATGCATGGGATGTAACTTTTATGATTCAAGTACATGTGAAACCTATATTAGATGAAGTGATGCTAAATGGATGGTAATGTATGTATGGATCAATGATGCATGATTAAGCTTAAGTAATATGCATGGAAGCATGAAGTTATAGTGTCTGGTAGATGTATGTATGATGCATGTGTGTACATGTTATGACTTTAATGATGCCAATGTTATACAAGTTGTGTATGATTTCTAGTGATGCCTAATGTTATGCATAATTCTTAGTGATGCCTATTAATCATTGATCCATCTTTTAAGAGGGAGCTAAAGTTGATCCACTTTGCAAAATGTGATCCAAGAATTTCCCCTTTCTAAATTAAAGTCAAAGTGTATTTATACAAATGATAGAAAATAAATTCATTGTCTTATTTTATTAAAGGAAAAGTAATTGAAAAGATTACAAAAACTCACAACTAAATTAAATGAGGAAATAGAGAATAAGATTAATTAAGGGAGCTTTAGCCTTTTGGATTAGGTATCTACTTGGCATCGATGAGATCTTAGATGGCATGATAGAGAGTGGTGCACTTGTCTGCGAGATGGCTTCTTACTTGGTGATAAGCACAATATAGATCAAACCTATGATTAGATGGAAGAAGATCAATCCATAGCTTAGGTGTTAATGGCTGCAATTTTTCTTCTTTTATGAGCTTATTCGAGCATTAAGATAGAGGTTTACCAATTTGGAGAAATGACGAGTCCTAACCATGTTGACATTTTTGGTTTGGACTGAATTATTATTTTAATAGGTAGATTCCCCATTCTTCTTGAATCCTATATTCTAAAGTGCTAGTTCTAGATCAATAACTATGTCCTTAAGCCGTTCCCATGTGGTATTGCCTTTAGTAAAGAGCCCAACATTCATATAGCTATTAGCATTCTTGATGAACATTTAATTTGGTCAGTATCATCGAGCTTGTTTCTCATTTTACATACCTTGGCCCTCCATCATTCTAAGTAATCAGAGAAGGATTTGTTGAGTTTTTTAGTGCACTAATTCCAAGTCTTTGAGGGTTACCTTAATGGTTGCATTATTTGAGTATTGCTTGTTGAATACACGAGGCAACTCTTCCCAATTCACTTTCACCTTTTTTTCCAAGCTGTGGTACCAATCTAGAGCTTACCTAGTTAGAGACATACTAAACAAGCTTTCAATAGATGGGTCAACCTCATAGCTACTGTATACTGCTTCAAATGAGTCTTCAGGTTAGAAGTACCATCGAACTTGCTTAAATTTGGCATTTTGAATTTGTAGGGCATAGCATGATTAGACTTCAAGTTGATGTCTTGACTCTCGGTCACTAGATGACTCATGGCTTCTAGTTTTTCATTTAGCTTTTTGATAAGATATTTTTTGTCATATTTGGGTGGTAGAACCTTGTTATAACTGGGCTTAACTAGCAGTATTTCTTTGTCAAAAACCTAGTTATTAGTCATCTCTTTCTTACCATTGTCTACAGCAGAAGGTTGGCTTTTATCTCACTGGGCATACATACTTGACAGTGCATTGGTTATGGTAGTCATCATCTTTTCTCCATCTCTTGAAGGATCTCAGTTAGCATGGCTTTTGTTACTACCTCATCTCTAGACATGATTGTTTTTCTTTGGTAGATTGAAGATGGAAAAATGCTGGTTGCAAAATTAAGGGTTAGTGATGATGCATGAATTGTCTAAGATAGTGCATGATATGGATAGTTAATGGATGAATGAGATCATAAGATGCATGAAATTTTTACAAGATGGCAACCTTTGATGCATGGTTAGTGTGTCATATGCTAGTGTGAAGTGTATTAATGTAGGTGTACTAGATTGTTACATAAGTTGCATCTAATAGAAAAAAGCTTATGTAGGGATAAGTAAGCTACAACGTATATTTACAAAGTGTGAGTTCTTATGAAAGCAAGAAGTTTATGTCATAGAGTAGATATAGTACAATGTTATGCATGTGTATACAAACACAAAAAGGGATAAATGTTAGGATGTACAAGGACAAACACAAACAATTAATCCTTCCAACCTTATTACTCCCACACACATGGTCTTAGTAATTATTCTTTGGCGGGCTTACCTAAGCATCATCGGGGGATGTATAGGTTTGATTAAGCCCAATGATCTCTTATATTTAAAGCACATGCAAGTATAATGGCCCATGGCATTTAAGTATTGTTTGATGTGAAATTAAGCTAGGCCTATTCCAGATAAAAGGCATAATGGGCTTAGCCCCACTTCAAATAAGGTTAAATATAATAGGCCCACATAGCAATCATAATGCATTCGCAAAACTCTTAGGGTCATACAATCTAGGGAAGTTGCAAAGCTTGACTATATAGGCTCATGATTTGGTCTATAAAAGGCTTTGTGGTTCCCATAAGTGGGGGTCCCTTCTAAGGGGTCTTTCCAATCAAGGATAATAATGGCTGGTTAGTTCACTGTTTCATATACCCAAAGGTACGAGGCTTGTGAATGATGGATATGCTAGTAATTCCCTATTTTTAAATGAAAATAGGTTCATGGTTTGCAACACTGTTCAAGGTAAAAAGAGACATAGTTTATATAGGATCAAATGCATGAGACTGATAAAAATTAGAATATTAGAAGGCATATTATTTAGGCACTTTCGAATTCAATTCTTATTCCTCACTAGAGTCATCACTGTAGATTT
This sequence comes from Hura crepitans, assembly GCA_948208565.1. Classification (NCBI taxonomy): domain Eukaryota; kingdom Viridiplantae; phylum Streptophyta; class Magnoliopsida; order Malpighiales; family Euphorbiaceae; genus Hura; species Hura crepitans. The sequence goes on along the minus strand of CANXYI011263922.1, from coordinate 6,264 downwards.
ATTATATTTTATCGGGGACGAGATGGTTAGTGTTTGGAGTCGCCACCTTGCTTTACACCGAGACCACTGATCTTTTGCCTAGAAAAGGTTTAGAATTATATCTTATTTATGCCACAATAATATACCTTCCTTTATATTTGAATGTTTATCAATCCCATATCATACAAGTAAGCATTTTAATTAAAGCATTCATGTCAACTTTTCACTTAGAGAGAATAAATTGCAGTATTCAAAGTACACAATAAGCATAAGTGTAAATTGAACATCCAAAAATTGGGTCATTTATTAATTATTGTTTGACCTGACAACTACCTGTAATTTCGTAGGAATTGCTTAACTCCCATCTCTAGGAGATTGGTCTTTGTTAAAATACATTTTTCATGCGACTTTTATTAAGGAAAACTAAAAACTATTTTATTAAGAAAATGCCAATTAATTATGCAGAAAACTATTTGATATGAGGTTAGGCTTTTGGCATGTAAAATAAGTTATTAAACTACTTATTACATCACAAAATAAATAAAAGAAATAAAAGGTACAAAACCAAATAAACAAATAAAGAATAAGCAATTTGATCTTGACTCTGCATCGTCAAGTTTGTGCAGACTCACTACAGCCTCCGGTTTATATCTGTGCAGACTATATTATGTCATGGCTAACATGTTTGTTTGGACCTCTAATCCAATAAGAATGGTCACTCATATACAACTCAAAGGAAAGGGATTAGTAACATAAATAGTGGTCCTTGAGGACCTAATAATAGTACCAAATATAGTTGTTATAAGGTATGTTAAAGATACCCATATGGATATAAATACATACAAAATGTGCATGAATAATCATTAAAAAAGTGGTGATTAGAACAATTAATGATGTAAGGAAAGATAAACAACAAAAATACCCATACGGACACAATAAAAAACATATATATTTAAAATAAACATTCACGTAGACTACACTTCCTCGTGAAAGGGAGTCCGAACGGCCTTTACATTAGTTCTAGAATGTAAGTTTTAAGTGTAATGACAAATATAATGATTAGGATTAATTACAAAGATATATTAAACATCAATATAGATTATTAACATGCTATAATGATTAACATAGATAAAACATATGTTATTAGACATTACATAAATGTTAAAATAGAATATAGAAGATGAGTATAAAACTGTTATCAAACATTGGTCCGTACAGACCTCATATTATATACATATTCAAATAATAGGTTTGCACAGACTTAATATCCATTAAAATAGGTCCGTACAGACTTAGGTGTTAGTTTTAGAAAGTTAGTGTGATTATAATTTTCTAATGAATGATTAAAATACACTGAAAGCAATTTAAAAGTTAACCTAGTCCTATAATTGACATGGGGATTACATAAAATCACTTCACATGTCAATTAATCCTGAGAGATCCTCGGTTAAGGAAAAAGGCATGAATAGAATGAATAAAGAGGAAGAATGAAAGGAGCCTTAGATCTTACCTTGAAGTTAGCACCAAGCAATAAGATAAATATTGGGTTTTGGAAAAATAATAATTTCAATGAGGCTTTAGGACTAGTAGAGCGAATTCTACTTTGGAGTCTTTGCCTTAGACTCTCAAAATTTTGGGGTTATTCTTAATGATTGTTGGTTGTGAAATAGATTATTGAAAAGGGTATTTATAGTGTTTTTAGGGAGTATTTCCATCTAGAAAGAGGAGGAATCCTAGTAAGATTAGGAAGCAGAGTCCAAATTAGAAGGTTACACTTCTGGAAGCTTTTTGTTAGTAGGTTTATGTGGACCTAGGCTTTCACTCGGGCATTTCATAGGCCTTGGGCTGAGTCCATGTTAGTTTGTGTGGACACGGGCTTTAGCTTGTCCGGGCAGACCATCGGTCATGTGTTTACAGTTCTAGGCATGGACTTAATGGCACCAAGTCTGATGGGACTTGTACCATGGTAGTCCATACGGACTTATACCATGGTAATCCGTACGGGCTAGGGTTCTAGGTTGCTTGAGCTTGTTTATCATCATAGGCCCAAAAAGTGAATGAGTCCATATTGCCTGCACCCTATTGGAATTAGTTTCAGGTTCCAAACCCTCCACTACCAACATAGATTCCCATTTTTTTTTGCAATTTAGGTTGCACCACAAGCTTTTCGAGTTGGGTTAAAGTCCAAGTCCATAGGAAAGTTTTAGATCCAAAATTTAAGCATTTACAAATATTTTTTAGAATTTATATGAGTTATTAATATTCAAAAGTGGTTGAAATACATTAATATTAAAAAAATATATGAAATTAAACCCATCAATTTGATTATGTGATAAATGAATTTGACTTGAGGACCCGAAGCAACCCGACTTGAGAATGCCCTAAAACTGATGATCCGATTCGACCTGTTTGATAGGTCTATACATAACTCATTCAATCAAATCATAACCCAATCAATTTATTTAAGATATACTAATTTATAACCCAAGTAATTTTTGATTACATCTTCTAATTATATATTTTAAATGGGTTATAAGATTTACTAATCATAACCCATCCAATTCACATTTGAACATCCCTAAAAGAAATAGAAAAAAATTGGATTTTCATTGCAAGACATAACTGTCTTCGTCTGCCTTCCTAAACTTTTAGTCTTTTTCATATAAATCCTAAAATATTTTAATTTACTTCTCAAATAAATTTTAACACAATTATAAAACCCACCGCTTTAAAAATCAAACTAATATTAAATCAGATTGCCCATTAAATCATAATTGGACTTTGAATCCATTATTTTTTTAATATTTTATTTATAAAAAATTTAGAAAATATCCTATGAATAGCTATATATAAAAACATTAAATTACATTAAAAAATCTATTAATATTCAAATATCAATCTAAATACATTAGTTTCAAGTTATTCATCATCCATAATAAATAAGAACATAAATTTCAAATAGTACATACATGCTTTATCAAGTTTATTAATTAAGATTTAAAATGAGTGACAAAAAAAAATCCTACTTGCTTTATGTGTTACTTTTATACTTGTTTCATTAGATTATATATATCACTTAATTACATTCATAATCATTAAACTTTACCCTATATAACTAGTAGCTCATAATAAAATGATAGTAACCATAAAATAACTAAACTATTATTTTGTTGTAAATAGAGTTACTTTGGCCATATTTTAAATTTTCCAGATGCCATATAAGCATATAGTTAACAAAGCTTGATAGCTCAACAATACAATTTAGTGTGTATATTAGAGGGGCCTCACTGATAACTACATAACCTACCTCCACATTCTATACCATGTTGGATAAGCTCCATTTAATTGCTATCATGCAGGGCCATGAAATGTGTCTTGCTAATTTATATTACTAAGTCATCAAATTTTGTTGACTATTTGTAAATGTAGCATGCCACGTAGTAACCTCGATACTAAAAATCCTAAAATTCGAGTAAAGTGACTTTATGTACAATAAAATAATACTTTCATTATTTTATTTTACAAGTTATTTTTCTTTGACAATCTAATTAAATTATGAAAATATAGTGACCACATTTATAACTAAACTTTTTATATTAGCATTTCCTGAGTTATACTAACCAAAAGAAAACTAGCATTTAATATTATAAAATAATTTTTTTTATCTAAAATAGAGTTTTATTTAATAAAATTTTAGATTTTTTTTATAAATTTTTATATTTTTACTATTCATATTTCTACATTTTAAAACAAATTATGAATTACCATTATAAGAATATATAATTTGAACATTTATTTTGAATAATTTGCTAAAAGAAAATAAATTTAGACGAACCAAAAAAATAAATAAACTAATAAAATTCTTTTTTATTTAATGTCTTTAATCTATGACTTTTTAATTGAATAAATCAATTAATAAATAATTAATCAATTAAAATTTAATCTGTTTTACTTCTAAAATAACACTTTCTTAATTGAATAAATTCCATTATTAATATTCTTAAATTGCTCCTATTAACATTTATTTACTTTAATTTAGTTCACTTTCATTTAAGATTTTTATCAGGTTTAATTATAAATTTAGACATAATTTTCAACCTATATTTTGTATTACTATTCATTATTTAAAATCTGATGAAATAGTGCTCAGCCTTTCATTGGCTCCGCAAAATTAGGACTCTATTAAAAATTCTATTAAACTTTAATAGATTCATTAATGTGCATTAATGTGAGATCCACTCATGTTAACAAGTCAAATATGCATGATTTCTAACATGTTAATTTGGGTAGGGCTGCGCAAAGTTGAATCAAAGCTAAAAACCAAATCGAACTATTAATAATTTGATTTATTCAATTCAATTTTTTTGATTTCAATTTTTTGATTTGATTCTAAATGAAAATTCAATTTAATTGACTTGTATGGAGGGCAAAAATCAAAAGAATTGTATCGAATGAATGTTTAAAAATAACATTATTTTAGGGTTAAAATGACTATGCCTTGATATTTTTATATATAAAAAAATAAGAAATATATAAAAGTTCTGTTTATTTAGTTTTTTTAGCTTAGTTCCACTTAAATTTTGGTTTCTTCTTCAGTTCTAAAAAGTTTTTATTGGATTTTAAAAACTTTTAAAGTTTGATTTTTGGTTCTTTCATTTTTGTTTGGTTCCGTTCTGGACCGAACTAACCAGTTAAACGCCTTTAAATATAGATTCACATATATTGACATGAAAAACAAAACGCCTTTAAATATAGATTCACATATATTGACATGAAAAACATTCATATTATACATATCAATATAGGTGGGCTTAACAACAATCCATGTCAATAGTTATTTTAGGACTTCACAAAATTTTTAATGAGTCTCAATTTCATAAGGTAAATAAAAGTTGGGTACCATTGTATAAGTATTTAAATGATAGGTGCAAATTTAAAATGCAAATTAAAGATCGGATCTAAATTGATAATTAATACTTTTTAATAGTTATAAATTATAAGACAGCGATTAAATTAGTGTATAATCATAAATTTAAATGTTTAAATTTATAATTAAATTATGTGAGAAAAATGAAATTTTTTATTTTTTTAATTTCCCATTTTTTGCATTGTTGATTTTTATTAAACTAATAAGAGCAACATCGATTTGCTATTAAACTGGCATGTTTTAAAAATATTTTTAAAACCATTTGCATGATATTGCATAATTGCTAGGTAAGTCATCCATTGAGAGATATTCTAATGGTAAAATTAATTTAAATGTATTAAAAGATCTCATGTTCAAGCTTTTACTGTCTTTTCTCCTATACAAAGAGAATTCTAGGCAAGTTTACCTATAAGATAAGAATGGAAAACATTTTAGACTTACAAATGGAATTATTCTAAGCAAAAGTAAAGAGATAACCATAAGTTTTATTAGATGGTCCTATACTGATGCTAATCCTACCAAGGCATTAGCCATTAGATTTTCTTCTTTAGGGATGAAATATAATTTTATGGTGGAGAATTGCTATCTCAATTCATTGGCAACTTCTGTGTTTGGTTTTAATTTCTCCTTTTTTATATCACATTCACTTTCTACTTAATGAGTGCTAGCATTGAATCTCCCTAAACTTCTATTTCTTTTGCCCTTAAGGCTATCAAGGATTCCATTTCAAAAAGACACGTCTTGTATTTATCCATATTATTGGTAAATTTGCATCTAAGCTTTTTCGTTCATAGGATAAGCTATCCTATGAGTGATAGTAAAATTACCCCTATTCTTACAGCATTTTGGTTTATAGCTCCACTATGACACCCCTCACTCGACTCAGTAGTCGAATTCGAATGAATGATGGTGTATTGTGACACCTCTTACTTGAGTCATTGCCAGTCCGAATAAGAGATGATGCGTTAACCAATTTTACTATCTTTTGTCTGTTTCCTTATTATATGCTTACATCATGAGCATCGGAGGCTCATGTGTAGCGTTGCATTTAAGGATATGCTAACACATGGTTAAGGTCCTAACTATCATGGTTGACAAAATTCGGCATCATAACGGTTGCCTGATGACATGTCTTAAAATAAACCTATAGAAATAACACTTCTATAATGGTCACAAAATCAAATTCAGTCATCTGGTCCTTCTGACCTCCATTATCACTAGTCCACACATATATCATCAATCATGTCTCAACCACACTTAGTATCTCAAGCTCAATATCATCCTATATCAAACATGTATCATATGATGATAATGTACTATTAATACTGTCTGTTTAGGTTACATGAACCAAGTGTCTG
>CANXYI011263877.1:0-13707 GCA_948208565.1 Hura crepitans | reverse complement strand
ATATTATTAGGTAACAAATTAAATTCATTCAAATAAAATATATATAAAAAATACATAAAACTTAAATTTTTTTTATCTCATTTAAAAATAAAAAAACTGAACTTATCAAAATATAAAAATAACATATTATTTATTTGATATACACAATTAAAATTTTAATAAATTAATATAAAGAATATTACTCAATTAAATTAAAAAATAAATGTTGTATTTTTATTTATTAATTATTTTCTTATAAAATTAACTATTTCTTTTATTAAATAATTAAAAATAGTTATATGAGAAAATTTAAAAAAAATTACTAAACTTTTAATTAATAAAAAGGACAAAAAATTATTATTAATCTCTAATTATATTAATTATTAAACAAAAATTAAAAAATAAATTTTGTATATTTTTTCTAATATTTTTCCATAAAATTAAATATTTATTTTATTATATAATTAAATATTAACTATATATAAATAAATAAAAAGAAAATTATTCAATTTATTTAATAAAAATCATAAAAATTTGTTATTAATCTTTAATTATACTAATTATTATAGAAAATTTTAAAAAAAATATTTTTTCATAAAAAAATAAAATTTTCTTCAATTTTAATAGAAAAATAGATAGAAAATTTTAATTAAAATGTCACATAAACTTTAGATATCCAATTGTTGAATTTGAAATTATATGATTTTAATTAAAAATTAACTCAAACTTTATATATTATTTTGATGTTATTCTTAATTAATAAACATGAACATAGTTGAGTTATATTCGAGTTATATTTATATATATATTTTTTATTTTACAAGATATTAAATTTGATATTTAATTAAATTATTTTAAAATCAACAATAAAATATTAATTTGAGTAATAAAAATAAATTTATAAAATATTTATAAATTTAAGTAATAAAAATAAAAAATTTATAAAAATAATTTAAAATTTGTAAAAATTATTTTAATAAAAATTATTTAAAATCATTTATATCTTTTTAGAAAGATAATTAATATTATTAATATTTTAAAAATTTATTAAAATATTTAAAAATTAATAATTAAAAATTATTTAAAAAAATTCTATTAAAATTTTAATTAAATACGTACCCCTTAATTTCTAATTTGTAATATCTTTTTAATTTTATGGTTTTAATTATTTTCATTCTCTGCCATTTCCCTATCCTCACCTCACCTCACCTCACCTCTCTAGCTCTTTCTGTCTAGTCATCAACTGCATGCCCCAAGCCCCTCCACCTCTGTATAACAGTCTTGACTATGGCCTCTTCGTGGGCTCACTCTTTTCCTTTCACCTCATCAGCTGCCCTGCACTCCCTGTTTCTCTCCTCTTGCTCTTCCTGCTCGCCAAGAGACCTCCAAAAGCCCCTCTTTTCGCCAATTTCATGAACCCTTTTAAGCCACCGTCTCAAGGTTTTGTTCCGTCATCGAGGGACTTCTGAAGATTCGCCTTTTCGTACTTTGCGTCTTCTTTACTTGTGTAAATATAGACACCCAATTCGTCCTTTTTGATGATTCTGTTAGTTGATTTGGTCAAAGCCGTATCTTGGTGCTTCTTGCTGATTTCCAGCTTCAATTTTAATTTTCTTGACTTGGTTACTGATCTGCTCGCAGATCTTCAAAGCTTAGATTTCTCCCTCTTCTCGTCAGTATTTTCCAGCGCCTACATGTTTGGCGGAGTTATTTGAGTTTGACATTGAGCTGATACTTTGTGACGGATATAGGGTTTATTAGTTTTGAAGGTTATAGCCAGTTTGTGCATTGATTAGATTCTGCTTAGGCCCTTTTCAATTGTTAAGGAGGAGCGGTGTTGAGAACAGCCCAGCTGGTTGATTTTGACTGTTTGTAATCCCTTGGTGCATATATAGCTGAGAAATTAGGTTTTCTATTCTGATTTTGTTGTTTGAGAATATTGTCTTGGTGACATCCAGTTGAATTTGTGTGTATCAGTTTTTGGGCGCATAATCATAGGTTAAGGGCAACAATTTGTTGCAAGATTCTAGCTTGGCTTGTACATTTTTGGTTATTAATTTGGCATCTGTGGCTATGTAAAATTAAGGTTCAGTTGGTTTCTAGTGCTCTATAAGTTTCCTCTTGGTTCTTACTGTTAATATGTCTGGCAATAGTTACTGTTTTGTGGAATGGAAAGAACAATTTGTCTCGCAGGAGAGGGGGAACCGTGTTGTTCATTATTTCCTTAAGGATTCTGCTGGGGAATCCATCCTTGCAGTTGTGGGCACTGAGAGGAGTGTTAGGCACATGTTCTATGTTGTCGCAGAGGAGTTTGTGGAGGCTTATGGTGCAGAAAATTCAATTCATGCTGGCTTTAAGTGGAGGTCAAGGAGGGAGGTTGTGGACTGGCTTACGTCTATGTTATCGAAGCAGCATCTGCAAAGTGATAGCTCCAGTATGTATTACATTTCTGGGGATTTTTATTGTTCCATATTTGGTTATATGTTAATGGGCATTTATTTGATAAGTGTTGCTGTTGGTTTGTAATATAGAAAGCTAGTCAAAATTCGAATGGTTTGTTGATATAGGAAGACTACTTAGCAAATTAACAAGTAGGAGATTTAGCTCATTTCGTGTTCCGCATCATGTAGGCTCAAAGCCAGGAACATGCATATTAAGGATTTAATAACAAAATTCATTGTTTAATGACATAGATTGTTCTTTGATTTTTCCATATTCGATGCTCATTATGTTTGAAATTATTTTCCTTATAGGTCACTTTAAAGTTATTTACTTGCCTTTTTTTTTATTGATCATCAAATAGACCTTTTGAAATATATCATTGGTACAACACTTAGTTTTTGTTCAGTGTAGGGTTTGTCAAGTCTATCTTTTACAACGTTTATATTTGTGCTGTTATTTGATAAATAATTTTTAGCTAGAGTAGGGTTGGGCCTATCTAGTCAAGTCTCAAGAAAAATGCCACTAGCCCTGGAATTATGCATCTGCATTTTTATACATTGTGAAATTAACTGTGGTTTTAATTTGTCAGTTATTTTCTCTTTATATTAATATCTAGAGTACTTATTATGTAGTTAGCACATGTGCTTGAAAGGCGGATTGGTAGATTTTATGTGATTTTTTTCCCTTTTGTTCCCAGTAATTAATGCTTTTTAGGCAACTGTTGATTGTAATAACTTTTGATGACAGAATCACCAAAACATGATATAACAAATGCTCTGGAATCTCCTGAATATTCTATAAATGGGTTTGGTGCTCAACAGACACAGGTAATGGACAAGGAAAATGTTATATTTGTTGTTATTGTCCTAAAATTAGTGCTCTAACATATATCTGACCCATACATTACAGAGCCGTCTTTCAAGGAACATTGGTGGACATAATTCGGATATTGTCTGGTTAGGTGTTGCATGGACATGTGGGAAACAACTCAAGCATTATCCAGCATTCTGCAGAAATGGAATTACAATAGCAGTAAGAATCTATTGTTAACTTCAAATGTGCTATATAATATGTACTGGTCTTGTCAGGCAAACTTTATCACTGCTGTATGAAATCTTAATATCTAATTTTGATTTATTAATTTATGGAATCTTAAATTAAATTTGTCTGTCATGCCTTGACAATCTAGCCAGAAGGAAAGGGCTTCAAAAAGGAAGTCTCACTCAAACATGTGCCATTCAAATCATTATAATTTTTTCTATTAAATGGTGAAAATAGAAAGATAAGGTCGATTTTGAGGCTGCAATTATGGAATGGTTTGTTAAGATGTGCACAATTCACTTGATAGGTTCCTGGAAGAAACTTTGCCTTTTGAGATCAAAGCTATTATAAGCTATTTGGTGCATTTAATATGCAATTTGAATTTTATGTTCTGTTGATGATGTTGACCTCATCCAAAGGTGCAAACAGAGTTAAATTCATGGATTCTGTATTGCTCTGTCATCCTCTAGCATGAGAATTGTTGGTTTATATTCCTTTTGTTTCTAAGAATGATGCCATCTGATTGTTACCTTGCTACTGTATAAGTAACAATGGCTTTAATGCTCCTATAACTTTTTCTTCTTCTCTGCATTATAGATTCAATCCTTTGTTTCCGTCATGGCTAAAGGTGAAAATCATTACCTTGCCTATTTGGAAGATATGTATGAAGACAAAAGGGGGCAGAAAAAAGTCAAAGTGAGGTGGTTCCATTGTAACCAGGAAGTGAAAGGCATAGTTCCTCTAAGAAATGCTCACCCAAAAGAAGTTTTCATCACACCTTATTCACAGGTCATTAGTGCAGAGTGTGTTGATGGTCCTGCTACAGTCTTAACCCGTGAACATTTTGAGGAATGCTTGGCAGTTTTTCCTGATGTTTTATCATCCAGAATACATTTGTGCTTCAGGCAGTTCAGAAGCAATAAAGTAAAGCCCTTTGATTTAAGAAAATTGCGTGGTTACTTTGATCAGCCAATTCTTTCTCGTTTGAACTCCGAACAATTTCCCAGAGCTTATGGCCCAACTAATGAAGAGGATGAAGAGTGGAGCCCTGATGAGAATTTGAAATCAGGGGCCAAGAGGACCAGAAATGGTAGAGGGAATGAAACATATCTAACAAATCATTCTAGAGTTGGCATTTCTGGTGGGCAGATGATGGCTTTTGAGCCTTCTTATATCAATTTAAGGTGTGGTATGTCAGGCAAGAGATTGCTTCCCCTCAAGCATGTTGTGTCCCAGCTTCGATACAGCCCACTATTTAAGGTCGATGATAAGATTGAATTGTTGTGCCAAGATAGTGGTATACGAGGATGCTGGTTTAAGTGTACAGTCTTACAGGTGTCACGGAAACAGATAAAAGTTCAATATGATGATCTACGGGATGAAGATGAGTATGGCAATCTTGAGGTACGCATGTACATTTTTTATCAATACTCTTTATGAAAAAAAAAATTATCCACATGGTGATTGAATTCTTTTGGAAGTTTTGATTTTTCACTTATTACAACGTTCTCTGAGAAGTGGAAATCACGGTATATTCTGATTTTAGATTTGCACCTTTTACTAATGGGCATAATGGGCTTTTAGCATTGTTCCAGCTTCATGTAGACAATTCTTTTAGTCATTCTAAGTGCATTATCATTTTGCTTTTTTAGAATTGCCATCAACCATTACTAAATTGCATCTGGCAGATTCCATTCAAAGTTCCTGATTATCATACTGTTATTCCATGTTATCTCCTAGTTTTCTTTTGAGCTTGAAATTCTTCTTTAGGAATGGAAATTTTACTTGTCATTTGATTTGTAGGAATGGGTTCCAGCTTTCAAGTTGGCTGTACCTGACAAACTTGGCATGAGGTACCCAGGCCGTCCAACAATTCGTCCAACTCCTCCTCTAAATGATCAAACAGAAGCTGTTCTTGAGGTTGGCTCTGCAGTCGATGCATGGTGGAGTGATGGCTGGTGGGAGGGAGTGGTAACTGGGTTCAGTGGTAGCAGTAACGATCTGCAAGTTTATTTTCCTGGTATGTTATTTTGAGAAATTATTGTAATGCACTGGGTTTTTTTTTTTTTTGGTTTCCTGCCTATTACTTGCATTTTCAGACTTTTTGCTCCCTTATTTATACCCAAAATGGTTGTGATACTAGGTGAAAGCTTCTTCTTGAGCGTAGACAAGAAGGACCTAAGAACTTCTAGAGATTGGATTGGAAATCAATGGATTGATGTTCTGGCAAAACGTGACGTACTTTCAGCTATAACCGATGCCATTAGCCCAGACTCTAAAATGTCCGTGTCTTTAACAATTGCCAAGGACTTGAAACCTGATGGTTGTGCTATATCGTGTAACGAAGTTTCTGCTAGCACCGAAAACCATAGCATTGAAGAGAAAAGGTCAGAGTTAGCTACATTAGCTAGTAGTGATAGCATTCCGGAAGAGATGGACTGTGGTGACGATGCTAATCCTCCATCATCAGACGACACTACGAACGAGGATGTTGGCAATGATGCTAGCATGCTTGTTGACAATACCAATGAAGGAGTTGGCAATGATGCTAATATTAATAATGATAAACTAGATGAAGTTCAAGGTCATGATGAAGATAAGGTTAATAGTGATGTCAAGGGCAATGATGACAAAATGGATATAGAGGTCTTTGAAACTTCTGAGAAGAATTGTAAAGTTGTGGAACTCATGGAAGTGACAGTATAAGATGTTTGAAACAGGCTTATATTGCATCATCTTGTGATGATCATTATACCGGTCATTTAATGGTGCGAACGCCATTGTACATATCAACATGAGCTTTTGAGAAAGTTGTGGGACTTTTTAACTCAGTTGGCATTCATAGATGTACAGGGACTCGTATTCGATTTATAAGGTTTGTTTTGTAGCTTGCTGTATGAGTTAATATAAGCATTTCGATCCCTGTGGTTAGAAACCACTAATTTAGTTGACGTCATAAGTGGTTTCCCACTCCATGTGCTTCCTGCTTGTAAGTTGTATAATATTAAGAATACCTCTATATCTCGTAAACCTCTTGAACTCAGATGGCATTCATAGATGTACAGGGACTCGTATTAGATTTATAAGGTTTGTTTTGTAGCTTGCTGTATGAGTTAATATAAGCTTTTCGATTCCTGTGGTTAGAAACCACTAATTGAGTTGACGTCATAAGTGGTTTCCCACTCCATGTGCTTCCTGCTTGTAAGTTGTATAATATTAAGAATACCTCTGTATCTCGTAAACCTCTTGAACTGCTAGATTTTATGGCTCATTTTTTATGAATGCTTTGTCTGGCTTCTAAATCTATGGTAGTCCATTAATGGGAGATTTGTTAAGCATTTTAGTTATTATTCTGCTGTTATTTCAGCCAAGGAGATATGAAAATTCAAGAGGTTGCTGTAAACTGCTGGGTATTGGCAATATTGATTCGAGCATGCTAATATAAGTATTAGCTAATTTATGACATTGTCAATCCCCTGTTTAGCTATTTATATACACCAAGGAGGATTTAAAAAATGACTAGCATATTGACAATTCTGATAAGGGAGAAAGCTATAGTTTAAGCCATTGGTATCCATTTATGAATTCCATGTCTAGAAAAGGCCTTGCTTCCTCGTAACTGAAACTCTTTGACCATGGAACTCGAGCTCTTCTATCTGCTCCTCTACCCCTGCAATCGTATTCTCCAAAAACCACGGTCCTGCAAGCGTTGAAAACAAGGTTAATTTCTTCTATATTAAACCTGATTTTTGCAAGTTTCTTTTCATATGGCCGTAAAGACAGAAGAGTTGTACTTTTGCCTGTAAGGGAAATTCCAGTCGCTCCATCCTGGTGGAGTTATAATGTCATCAATGTAACAGTATGAATATATAATCCTGGAATAGTTCCCCCATGCTCTTCCCAGTAGAATTTTTCCAGTTCCATTGATCACACAGCCTACGAAAGAGAAACCCGAATCGTCATCCGGTGAATCCCTGTGGTGAGCTGCAATTGCTCCTGATTTTTTAGCTGTGGACTGAAGTTGACAGTCCTGTTTCAGAAACATCAAACCTAATATTCACAATCTTAAAAGAATCATACGAATCCCAAGTAAGAAAAAAAGAAGATAGAAACTTTGGAACCTGAAAGAGTGATCTTCCTCTACCGAAAATAAAATCCACACTTCCTTGAATATGGCATTGATAAAAGTAATGTGAACCTGTCTCATCTAATAGAGTATCTTGCGTCCCCAAGATCCTAACTCTATAGAAAAAGGCTTTATCCCCTGAAACTCTTAATGCTACTGCTTGCATTCCAAATCCTCCTGGCACTGCTACCACTGTATTCTGCCATTAAAACACATCGATATAGTGTATTTGAAGGTGAGAATCGATATCAAATAAGAAGGATTTCACACCTCAAAAGTGATCCCAGTCGCGCAGAAGTAATCGGATTGAATGGTGACAGAGGCTGATTTGTAAGTTCCAAGTTCAATTCCATTGCTGTCTGTATCAGAAGCTTTATTGTTCCAAGTAATTATGGTATTAGAAATTTCACTTTCCTTCCCAATGAATGAGATATATGGTTTGTTGCTTGGTACAAGTACCTTCTCCCTGGTTCAAGTTTTCAGTTAATTCAATGAAATTCATTTGGATTAGAAGGGTCTAGATTTTTATTATCCTATTGACATAGTAAAATTAGACAAAATTTCAGTTTAGAATTAATAGGAGGAAATAGACTTTTTTTAATAACCGTATATTGCATTAGTCACGTTTCCTCTGAAACTACCTTAAAATAACCACGTAGCTACAATCATGTGCCCACTTACTAAAACGAAAGAAGGAAAGAAAGGAAAAGGGAAATCAACCGATAAAAGAAATGAATTTCTTATCTTCTATCTGTTGCATGAATTTTTTTCCTTTTTTCAATGAATTTGACTAATAGGAAACGGCCACATAAAAAAAAAAAAAGATTGTACACATGGCATGTTATTATTGAATTGGTCCAAACCTGTCTCAGCAAGTATTGTTCAATAAAAATGTACCCAAAGTACACAAATTATACCCAAAATTAATGGAAAAATTAAAAAAAAAATAATAATTGGGAGGAGGCTTAGACAGTAAAAGAAAACGATATGTAAAAATACGAACCTGTAAATTCCAGGAAGAATGTAAATTTTAACTCTGCGAGTGTTATTTTCTGGTACCATATCTATAGCAGCTTGAACAGTTAATGAATCACCCCGACCATTCTGGTCAACTATAATGACTCGGCTTTGATTGTAATAATCTCTAGAACTCAGTCTTGTTTTATCTTCATCCACCTTCAAGTCATCCCAATTAATAGAACCATTCCCATGCACAACTTCACTTTGTGCTAAAACCACTTGAAGAAAACTCAAAGACGACATGAGAAACACAACGAAAGCATCAAGAACAGGCCTTTCCATGCTCTTTCTTCTCATTTCTATAAAAACGACCATCTGGGTATCTCAAAGTTTGAGCCTTTCACCATGAAAATACAAGAACATAACATAATTTTTTACTGTTCGTTTGTGAATAGAAGATTTGGAGATGCAAAGAGTGTGAAGAGAGGTGAGTGCAATAAATAAGAGAGGAGCGTATAGGGCTTAAACAAAGGAAATAATGATGCTAGACAAAGAGCATGGTGATGAAAATAAATGAATGCATGTAGCAAAGGAAAAGAAGAAGAGCATGGAGTTGTAATTAAAGAAATGGAAGCAAGAAAGGGAAGGTTAGTCATGAAAATTATGCTAAAGTTCAGACGTAAAGGTTCGCTTTGGAGTTTAATGGAGGATTAAAAAATGGGAGCTTTTCTCCACTTCTTTTGATTTTAGTAATGGAGAAAGTAATGTTTGTTAATGGGTAGTTAAGAGAACTCGGTGAAGCGAAACAGCGGTTATAGTTTTTTATTTTTCTTTATTTATTAGCTGAAACTGAAAGTTAACTGGGAGGAGTGAGTGACTTTTGGGATTTTTTTTTTGAAATTATTATTATTATTATTATTTAGAAAGAATTAGTTAGTTGTCATAAATTGGGTATTTATCTCGAGCTTAATCAAACCATTTGTAACTGTTATTAATCCCTCGCGAAAAAATATTTAATATTTTTATATATTTTAAACTATTTAATTAATTAAAACAAATAAAATATGCAAATATAGGCCGGACTGAGCTCAAATTTTATACATTAATTCAAATTCATCCATATAAAAAGAGCTTTTGACGGATTCGGATTGAATTAGATTTATATAAAAAAAATTCTATAATTAAATTTATATTTTTATGCGGACGAATAAATCGAATCAAATAGATATTTAATTTAGGAGCAAGTCTAGCTTTAATTGACAACTACATCGGATGTATATTAATTAATTTTTCTTTTTATTTTTTTTTTGGATAATGAGTGTATTAAATTATTATGAACTTTAAAATGAAATATTGAAAAAATTGGAATTAATATAAGTTGTTGATAGCTTGTTGTCATGAAATGATGTAATTATTCAAATGGAAAAAACAATGATGTAATTAGATTTGAATATATTATGTTTGGTTTAGTGTGAAATCTTCACTTTACACATAATTTTATATAAATAATCCATCACTTGAAGTTCAAATATACTAATGACGTACCTTTCAATTCAACATTTTGCATTCAGGATACATCAATGGCACATTCTATTTCTACCGTATAAGCATACATGTAGTAGATAAATAAGTTTCAAATTGAAATAAAACGTATAACTACTTTTTTTTTAAAAAAAAAATTATTCAATATCTGAAAGTTTTACTAAATAAATCAATTTGAATTTATGCTGACCATGTTAAATTACATATTTTGACCATCAATTAAAAATATTTTCTACCATTTATTTTAGATAAGATCGCAATAACATAATAGAAATATGTGATTTGATGGATGATTTCAGAAAAAGTATGAATGTGAATAAAGTTAATATCAAATATTTGTAATAAATATTATGAGTTTTGTTGTTAAATCGACAAATTATGGCAGTCTAAATTTTCTAATAAAATATGTTTGAAACAAGGCAATCTACTTTTTCAATATTTTTTGGTAAATTTTGAGTCCCAACAAGAAATGCCAACTGGGCATAGTAAATCTGTTGGACTCTGCTTTTCCACTGCCACTTTAAGGGTGATTCAGCAGCAGGATATATTACATCTTTGCCTTATATAAAGGAATCTTTTACTTTCTTTTTACATATAATTAAATTACTAATTGTTGAATATGCCTTGTTATAAATAAATATAATTTAATTTTTAAATTTTCAATAGATACCTTGATAGGAAAAAAATGTACATTTTCCTAAATTGAATGAAAATAAAAGTTTATATTTGTGACAATTTTGATTGTTTAAAAAAATTTAATAAGAAATTATACTCATATCCTCTAGATTCTAACAAAAACTTTACTCAATAAATTTATGAGTTGATTCGATATATTGGAGGCATTGAATATAGCGTTTTTACATAAAAATAGCTAAAAAAAATTAGAAGTTTATACATATATATGTCAATTAAAAAAATTAAATTTAAAGTTAACTTTTTAAATTTTTATTATAAAAAACAAATTAGATTAATTCATTTTTCTTCCTTTTTCATCCCTTCTCTTTTAAAATTTTTTATTTTTGTATCAATTACTTTTCCTTTATTTTTTTATTATCTTTTTCAAAAGCCTCCATCCAAATAATTATTTATTTTCTTATCTAGCTATTTTAATTACAATTAACTAAAATTCTCTAGTTTATGTTGCAACGGAAATAATTCAAAACCTAGAAAATAGAGCTCAGTACAATAAAGCAAATTCATTTGTAATATAGTACAAATTGATTGGAAAATAGGTCTATTTGCCTTATTAGATAATATTTTAATTTCCCTTTTATTTTTATTTGACTTGAATTGGATGTAATACTTTATGAAAGTTGAAAATCATATAAAAATTAATGCACATCAATTGTTTATTTAAATGTCAAGTCTAGTGATTTTAAATTAAAACTTGTAATTTTTTTATATTGAATTTAATGTATATTGTATAATAAAAATATTCTTTCAATCAATCTCTTATAAATTTGTAGAATCTAATATGAAGTTTATGAATTGTTATCTTTTGAAGAGCATTACAATTACTACATGCTACAAAAATAATTATTTTGCAAATAAGTTATGTAACATTAATAACTATAGACAAACAGAGAAATACTAAGTGTTGATAGTTATTTTTTATATGTATTTTTAGTAATTGCCAAAATAAAAATGAAAAAAATTACACACTATAGAATATTGTATAATTTATTATGCAATTGGCTATACCAAAGTATACTAAAATTGTATACCTTGACATAATGTATACTAAAATTGTATACCTTGACATAACATTATGTAGAAAACTCTAAAGATTGGTATACCTTAATTTACCGTTAGACAGAAAACTTTTGAATTTGGTATACCAATATACCACAACGGTATACTTGTTATACCATTATTTGATGTATTTTTTAAAATTGAAATTTAAAAAATGAGCGAATTTGAAAATAAAAATATTTATGATAGATTTTTGAAAAGTAAAGTTAAAATTGGTGTATATTATATAATTTTCTAAAAAAAATAATTACACCTCCTGCCATATTTTAAACTTCTTATCAAATAAATCCTTTCTTAAATTTTTTATTTAAAAAATACCGATTTTCTCCTATTTCAACTATGAAACATATTTACTATTCTTCTTCTTCATCTGATTTTTTTTTCCTTTCTCTTCTTTTTCTAGAGTGCATTATTACTACTCCAGCAAAACATAACAAACTTCCAGCAACTTTCAACAAAAAAAAAGAAGTTTTGAAAGTAATTTTGCCTTGTCACAAAATAAAAGTTATTTTGCTGGAAAAAAGTGTTCGTAAAAATATCAAGCTAAATTTTATAAAACAACAAGTTAAGAATAATGTTGTAAATTTTAATGTAACATGGTCATTCAAATTGCCGTTTGAAATTATAAGTTTATTAATTATTGATTTGTTAAGTTTGAGTACTAAAAATATGGTTGTTGAATATATTTTTTGAATTCTTTAAGAGAATTAATGCTCATAATCTTTGTTTATTTGAAATATAAGAATGACCAATTGTTATTATGCATGAATATGAAACATGTGTGTATATATATATACACACACACACAATAGCTTTTGCATTTTTTCTTTTCTCTTTGTTTGTAGCCTCTCAATGGAAGATATCCATCAATATTTTGATAGTGAAACTTAACCACCTAGCACTTAAAAAAAATAATCAATTTGTAACGGAACATAATTTGTTGCAAATTGCAGATGGAGCGGCGACATATTATGTATTCCGTTGCGAAAATATTTAACTGAAAAGAAAATAATTAAAATGGACATATTGACAATGAAATGTAAAATTTTGTAGTGAAATATAGCCGGTAAAAATTAGCACCGACATTTGTGAAGGATTCACTGAAGGATTTTTTATTGCAGATTTTTTTTAATTAATAATTAATTATTAAAAATTTGCAATGGATATTTCCGTTGTGGACAAAATTTA
Organism: Hura crepitans; assembly: GCA_948208565.1. NCBI lineage: Eukaryota > Viridiplantae > Streptophyta > Magnoliopsida > Malpighiales > Euphorbiaceae > Hura > Hura crepitans. The sequence continues at coordinate 677 of CANXYI011263877.1, read as the reverse complement.
AATCAATTTATATAAAAAAATCATTGGCTACGACCCATCGCGAATTATTTAATTTTTTATTTAATATCATTATTTTGGTGATTAACTAGTTCAATTACTTCACTACATAATAAATATTTATAGCTTCATATATTGAAAAATTGAAGAAAAAAAGTAAAATATATGTCAATGGAAATTAAATATATAATAATATTTATATATTATTAAAATATAATAATTTGCAATATTATACTATAGAAATTGGTGGTTTATATTTTAAGAATTGTTTTATATAGCTATATGTAGAGATTAATGGAAAAAAAATTGCAACAAAATGATAATTTAATAAGTAAAGAAGGTTAAAAAGGCTATAGGAAAAATAGCTCCAATGGGTTCTAGTCGGGTTATTTAGGTAATTCGGGTCAGTTCATGTCACATTTATAAGGAGGGTTATACTAGGCGTTTGAGTTCGGTTGGGGTTAGGTTAAATCATGTCCAAAAAAAAAAATTGAACTGAATGAAGCATCAAGTTGTAGGGAATCCAGACAACACCATTTGAATTAACAGAGACACAAAAATGTTTAATCCCTAAAGAAATATTGAAGGAGGAAGGACCGTAGCAACAAACAGCCTTCTTCTGCCCTTGTTCAAATTGAAGTCTCCAAACATAAATCCTTAAGCTTTAAGTCTCAAATTCT
>CANXYI011263824.1:0-16318 GCA_948208565.1 Hura crepitans | reverse complement strand
ATGTGTAATTGAAAGAATTCGTGCAAATTCAAGTGTGTGCATTAAATTGTCTTAATATGCCTAATTATATAAACATGTATTAATTGTACATTACATGGGATTAATGACATTAATTAAGACATATTGCATGTATAATATGTGACAAGGCATTTTGAATGATTTGTATACTTAATCAACATATAGGAATCCATATAATGTCTATAACGCCATTATGTGCATTAAAATTCCTAAATGATGTATATTGTGCTTAATATAACAATTGAGTATATTAATGCCTAAATTGAGTTTATTTGACTTAATTAACATATGTTAGAGTTGTTAGAAGCATGGAAATACTTATGGAATGTAAAATGCTTGTAATGTATGATTTTGTGCAAAGTGGGCATATCATGAGTAATGGTGCAAGTCATGCATGGGGTTAATATGTAAGCATGAATTATGACATGTTGGATGCAATATGAGTAATCTATGATATGTGAATGATTATTGTGGCCATGTTGTGTATGTTGGCCAAAATAGACAAGAAGGCAAAACTTTATATGTGTGTCTCTTGTGTGCAAAATGGATATGTTACGTGCTAAAGGGTGACTAGATATGAGAGGTTGGCATGAATTGAGATTATGTTAAATTGTTATGTGCAATGAAGCATGTATGTGTAATTATGCCCCATAATGCATGATAGTTAATTCATATGTATGATTACTTGTGTTATATATGTAATTATGGGCATATATGAATTAAAAGGAGATGAAAAAGATGTGGATGGCTTTACTTAGCTGAATGGCCTCAATAGGTGGGTTATGTTGTGAATATAAACTTTTATGTATGTGAAGTATATGCTTGTGGCCGTATGGCCTAGAGATGTTAAGTGTGTGAATTATGTATGGCCGAATGATACCTTTGAAATACATGTGCATGTAAAAACCATGTAATGTAGAAAAGGTGCATAAATATGTTATATCTATTATGTTTGATGATGAACATGATTAAAATCACAAATTAATGTGGTTTTAGGCCATAAGATGTTTTAAACATATAATGAGATTATATGAGGCATTACATTTTTATGTATTCCATAAAGCATATTTTTATGAATACTTGAGCATAATGTATCTTGGATGAACATATGCTAGAGACTAAATATAAAATGGTAGTTATATGGTGATAAGTAACAATTGAGATGTTAGCAATGAATTTTTAAGTGTATATGGCGTGAATGTGACTAAATGAATTTTATGGTATGCATGATCACTAAAACTAAGATTTTCAATGTAATTTCCTAGTTTTAATCATTTGTTGGCTAAAATAACAAAATCAAAAGCTTTACAAACTTAATTAAAAAGGTGAAACTAAAATATAGTGGTTATAGCCCATGTGATGTAATAACCTAGAAATGGATAGGTTGACCAATTAGCTAGGGGATATAACAGTTGTTAGGGTACTTCAGTGTCTATATTGTGTTGTCTAAGGGTTCACTATACATCTTACCCATAGATCTGCATTATGATCTTTGGATTCATATGGGTGCAACCATTATAAGGTTCCATAGAGGCCACTACACACTTACTGGTGCAGCCGTGTAAGCTTGGCTTGGTATTGCACACTTTTCTATGCAGGTGCAATAGTCGTCAGGTCCAAAATATGGGCCACTACACATAGGTTTTGTATCTTTCCAAAATGAGCTTAATTGAATAAGATAATTGAAATATGAGCTTATAATACATATGATATGAATGAACAATAGTAGATGTATGTAATGTATGCCTTACGTTGAGCATTTTGCAAAGTATGCTTATAGTTGAGTCTTATGCATGAATTATGGCTTATGTGGTTAAATGTATACATGATATAAGATTTTACTATTACATGACCACATATGATGGTTATTATGCATATCGTTAATAAGATTAGCTACTTTTGTTCATGTTTATTAGTTGTATATATATTACATATTAATAATGGCCATAAGCACAAGTTATTTTGATTACACCGCTAAACAGTCGCTTAGCACACCATATGTTTGCGATGCGTAGGTAAAAAGATATTTTAAGATAGAGCCTTTAGACATCAAACTTATCAAGATGAGATAATTCTTTTGTTAATGACATGTATATGTGATGTATAGGTTGTACTCAATGTTGTAAATATAAGGAAATGGGCCTGAGCTGTAATAGTTTTTAAATCTTTTGCATTTCAAAGTCTATAAACTATTAAAAAACTATATAAAGTTATTTTATATTATACGATATCTCATCCTGAGGTTGAGATATCTTGATTGTGTGATTGTGTGCTGATAGAGTGATAAGAGGATCATAGGTGGTCGTGGATGTATAAGAATGTTATAGAAGTGTATTTTTGATTTGTAGGTTACTATTCATTTTGGGATAGTGTCTTGGTATAGCCATTATACTGCCAAATTTTTGACATGAGGACTCCTAAAAGTGAATTGTAACCATGATTTGAAAAGACTTTGAAATCTCATATTTTCATAAATGTATCATTTTGTAGAGAAAGTTTTAAAATAAGTATAAATGGTAGATTTCGGATAACTCGATTTATGTGCACTTTTTAGTCAGGTTTGGTGATTGGATTAGGTAAAGGGTGTCACACCTTTGATGAGGTTTTTGTTAAGATAGGTTTTTATGAGTTGTATGCTAAGCATACATCTGAAAGGGTTTTTTTCATTCTTATGAGTTCTATGTAAGTGGCATCATTAAGGGAGTTATGATGTCAATTATATGCTGCCTCTCACTTAGATCTGGCGACTGGATCGGGTAAGTGGTACCACATTTGATGGTAATAGAGCTTTAGTTTAGGTGTTCCTTAGTACATAAAGGTTACATATGAATGCCTAGAGTCTAAGATTATACATCATATAAGTATACACTACTGAGGCTAATAATATGTTCCTTTTCCTATATATTAGAGCTGAGTGAATCTACACCTCAAGGGGGTGTAAAAAAAAGTAGAAAGTAATGCACTAACTTTAGAGAATGAGCCTATAAGGGTAGGTATATCAACACTTAGTGCTATGGGAATAGCTACACAAGCCTTATTGGCTTTGTTAAAATAGATGGTAGAGTTGTTGAGACAGGCTACTATAGCTACTGCTCCATATCTCTCACTAGTATAACCACCACCACCACCACCTCTATAACCACTTCAAAAGACATATCTTAAGAGGGTTAAAAAAAATGGGTGCTATGGATTTTGTGGGAATAGAGGAGGATGATTTTACTACTTTAGAGTATTGGCTAGAAAGAACAGTTAGAATCTTATAGCATTTAAGATATACCCCTTGTAGACACTAGGCTTTAGGGCTCTCATGTTCCAATTGCCTAATGATGAATGAGGACAGAAAAATTCTTATAAGTAAGAATGTTATTGCCAAATTTAAGATATTTTTTACAAAGCTCGAGAAAAATAGTTAACTCTTAGATATGGACTCTAACCTAGCCTAACAAGCTTGCAATGTAACCCAAAATGTGAGAAAAATGGATGTCTATGATGGACTGAGGGCTCAGGCCAATAGGTTTAAGCCCAATGCCTAACATTGATGCCAATTATGTAGTCAATGTTTTTTTTAAAAATCAAATTAAAATTAAAATTTTTAATTTTTGCTATTCTAGGACAAAATGGCATAATTTTGGTGCCCAAAATGGCTATTTGGCTTAACCAAAAAATGATGTTTTAGGGGCCAAAATGGCCATTTTCTCTTTGCTAAAATGGCCATTTTTGGCTCCCAAAATGGTGTCGTTTCATGTGGTAAAGTCTGATGCGGACTCCAAAATGGGTCAGTAAAACAGCTGGTTTGATAGTGAAAATAGCCGTTTTCATCGAATGACCATTTCATTGCGGGAAATAGCTATTTTCACCAAAATGATCATTTTCTTAAGGCTAAAATGGCCATTTTCAATCTCAAAATTCATGTATACAAGTCGAACTCCGTGTCAATCCAAGGGGTCAACTTTTCTTAATAAGCATAAACCTAAAAACACAAAAAGAAAAAAACCTTCCAAACACTATTTTTCTAATTTTTAAAGGTTTTTCCAAAATTATTTGCCCTTTTCTCTCAAGTTAATTAAAGATTATTCTTGAAGGCAATTATACACGGTGGGTCAACCAAATTCTCCTTTTTCTTTCTTCTTTTCTTTTTTTTCTTCATTCATCTCCTAGTTAGGCATCGTGCCTTTTATTTTATATTATTTATTGCCCATTTACTAGTTAAATATGGTGGCTTTATTTTATTTAGGTTTTCATCCACCAGTTGACACCAGTTGATGTAGTACCCTTGTCTTATTTATCAATTCTTAATATTCTATTCTTCTTTATTTTTAATTTAATTATTATTTATTTTCTTTTCTCATGTTATTTAATTATTTATTTTTATTTCTTATTTCCTTTATTGTTTATTTAATTATTTATTTTATGTCCTTTTATCTATTCCTTTTGTTGATTCTATTATTTCATCTATACTATATTGTGTTTTCATTGTGATGTGAGTTGTATATCTATCGGGGCTTTATTTAACCTATCTTTTTCCTATTATCAAACATCTGGTGAAGTTAACCTTTTGTTATTATTCTCCCTTTATTTTGTTATTTTCTTCCTAATTTTCCCCTTTTGTTTTGACTACTTTTTATTTTTGGTTAGATTGTATTTTAGACAATTTCAATGCAAATTTAATTTTTATTCCTTATAATTTTATTTCCTTTTTGGTTAGAATGTATTTTAGGTAATTGCCATGTAATTTATTTTATTTGCATTATTTCCCTATATTTTTCATGAATATTATAATAGGTAAAAAAAGATTTTTACATGTTATAAAAAATAACTAAATCATTTTATACCTAATAAATTGGTGTTTTCCTAATAAAATGGGTTTTGATTTTTCTTTAATAAAAGTCACAATAATAAAGCTTTTTTTTAATGAAAATTGACATGTGAGAACCAAAGTTCTTAAAATAATCAATTATCAAGTTTGATGTATGATATTATTTAGTTTCAGGTATTTCCTTTGTTTCTGTTAATATGTATGTCTTATTATTTCTTTATATGATCGAATGCTTCATTTTTATTTTAAAACTTGCTTGAGAAAAAGGATAAAATTATAAATTTAATCTAAAATTTCATATTAATTTAAGGTATAAATAAGAGTAAGGTTTTGAACTGCTTTAGTTTTGGCCCTATAAGGTATTTTCTAACTTTGGTTAAGTGGCAACTCTTACCTTGTAGTGCCCAACTCGTTCTTTCTAGGCTAATCAAATATAAATGACTTATGGTTCCTTTAATTTCTTTCTTGTCTTTTAGGACTAGAGAGGTGAGATTTAGGTTGAGTCTTTAGTTGTCTCAGTGTAATTGGCCTCAAAAAGGAAGGAACGCGAATAGTGGTGTAATGCCTGTGCATCGAGGCTCTATGAATAGTGCCACTAGCTTAGGAAAGTGTGCCCGAGGTGTTGAGTCACTTACATGAGAATCGAGATAGCAGCACTGGTCATGAAACTTTAAAGGGCTTTAAATTAAAGAAAAAGGCAAACTTTAAAAATTTAGCAAAACCAATAAATCATTTCGGGCTGTAAGCTACTGATCTGTGTAATAAAAATTAGTCAAGTTAGGAATGACCCGAGATGTGCTCGGATAGGCCTAAAAATATTATACCTTGAAGCTTGAAAATTCCACTAAGTCCATTAGTAAAAGAAATTTTGAATTCTAAGGTCATTTACAAATTCTCATAATTTTTAAGGTTGGCACATAAATCGAGGCAATTCAAAAATTGCTCTATCAATAGAATTTGGTGGCAAAAATTTATGAGCATGTAGAGGGGATTAAAATAGGAATTATAAAATAAACGACATATTTTTTTGAGGTCTCTATGATTTTTAAAAATTTCCTAAAGTTTTTACCAAAAATCATATAGTTTCGAGATGCTTTGAAAAGTTGCAGGACCCTTTTGGACCATGCCAACTAGCCTAAAGGCCATGACACTTGTCCATGGGTGGTGACAAGTGGAAAAATCCACTAAAACAAAAAAAAAAATTCTCCTCTTGGCTGTTGGAATTGATGCCATTTAGGGGAAGAGAGGCCATTTTTATCTTCTTCTTGGATTCATTTCTACAAATTCTCATCACCTAAATTCATTTTGGTATGTTAAGGATATGAGGGAAGAAGAATTTTTGATAAAGGACTTGCCATGAATTAATTAAAAATCCCCAAAGTTTCATGGTTAAAAGTAGTCCAACAAGCATGCTTAAGTGAGTTTTCATGCCTTCTTCTTGATTCTCTTGGAAATTTTTGGACTGTAAAAGGATGTTTAAGGAGCCTAACATCTAAGAGTATATGTCTAAATGGTTTTTGAGGTGAATTGAGGAGAAAATTTACTTGAAGATGGGTGGCGAAGGCCATCATGAAAGGCTGAAATTTAGGTGGATGAAACCTTGAAGTGCTTGTTCTTGAAAGGTAAGTGAACTTTGGCATTTTTCTCACGTCACTTAATCTTTAAAGGCTAGATATATGCTTTAGGATTGCTTGATTTAGTGTCTAAGTAATGGTAACTTTAAGCTTTCATGAAATCTTTTAGAGAAATGATCAATGGAGGGGTGAAATAAAAGCTTTGCTTGATGAAAATTTACTTGTCATGTGTGGATGGTTTGCTAGCCGAGAGGTAGTGAGCTAGTTATGGTGTGTATGTGTATAATTTTTTAGCTTGGAATGTGATTTAGGAAGAGTATATTAGTACTTAAGGTATGATTGACATGTATTTGAGGTTAATAATGCATAAAATAATGTTATGGCATGTGTTGAGATTAAGTAAGGTATGAATATATGGAAAATCCTAACATGGCCAAGACCTAAGCTATAAACAAGTCATATAAATTGACATGAAGATGTATTTATGTGTGTACATATGTGTTGAGACTATGTATAAAGGTTTGAATGTGTAAGGAATGTGAAGAAAACGTTTGATGAAGGCAGGTGTGTGGGTGTATTTTGCTCATGGCCGAGGCATGTAACAAGAATAGGTTAGCATGAATGGCTTAGGAATGAGAATGTATGTATATAAGTGTACTCATATGATGTTAATAAGCAAGCATGTGTGATTAAAATTAAATAAATGTATGTTTAAGGACACTCTTAAGCTATGGCTGAGAGCTACACCAATGATAATGGCATGAAATTGTTGATAACATGTGTGTAATGTTTATACATGATAAGTCAAAATTGTATGAGTATGTTTGGCCTAAGTTGTTTGGCATGAAACTAGTCTAGTGTACATGATTAAAATGGCATGAAATGAGACTAAGAGATATGCTTTTAGAGATTTAATAATACTTAAGAAATAAGCTTGAACAATTTGCCTAAAATGAGACTTTAGCATGTCACTAAAGTAGATTTGGAAATTGCTTTGTAATATGCGTAAAAGTCTGCCAAAAAGGGCTATGAATATGTAATCAAATGTAATGGCATAAATGTCTTTGTTTTAGCCTAGTAAATGGATGACTTAGGGCCTATGTATAATATGAGATTAATGGTGAAAATTGCACTAAAAAATTATAAGAAATGGACCTAGAATTAGCTATTGAAAAATGTAGAAATGACCTATAATTGTCCAGTCTGACCATTACTTGAATCAAAAATACACCTGGATAGTAAATGGCAACTACTTGAGAAATAATTATGGAATAAAAAAAGCATAATATACCATGAATAATAACAAATTACAAGACTTGAAATAATCATGGAAATTTACTCGGTATGGCCTAATTATGGTAATACTAGACCGGGATAAAGTTGAACTGTGCTATAAAATTAATATCTATCTATTTTTCATTCTATAATATTATAAGAAGTTAATTAGTAAAGAAATAAACACAAATTAAGATTAATGGCCCATTAGTTAGAAGCCCATTAGATGGGTTAATCGATTAACTTAGGGATTTTAGCAGCTATTACATTGTTTGATTTTCAAGCAGGGCTGGTACAGTGGCCTAGGTCCACATTGGGGCCACTGTACTTGTTTTTTGGATAGACAATTGCCTACCTTTACACACTTGATGCCATTCACTTGATTATGCCTGTATAATGGTGTAGGTCCTAGAAGGCCACTGCATTAGTCTGTTGGATAGACTAGTCTGTTAGGCTGCCCTAATTATGACATCACTGATCTTCAAACAGGGCTAGTATAGAGGCCAAGGTCCTAGAAGGCCATTATACTAGTTTGTTGGATAGACCATAACATGTTATTTACACCTTAGATGCTATGACTTAATCAGGCTGGTGCAGTGGTCAGGGTCTAGAATATGGATCACTACACTATTTTTTATTCCCTCTAGGTTTAGTGTATGTCAGTGTTGCCTTTCTAGTTGGGCTAGTTAAATTAATAGAATAAACAATATATGAAATGAATCTGATGTTGGAAAATAATAAAATGCATAATTTGACATGATTATTTGACTGACACTTTAGTATATATACTCAGGGGTAGTTTGGTAATTTTTAGACATATGGATTTTATTGACCTGATAGCTATAATTTTTAATATTATTCATAGGAATGTTATGAATTGATAATTTAATTATATTTAAATGAGTAAATAGGGAACTAAACGGCATCTACAGGTATAAGGGCATTTTGGTAATTTGGACATAAATATTTTAATTGAATCTAATAATCTAAATAAATTAATATTATGACTATATATGCATGAATGAACTATATGACATGACTTAAATGGTTGAGTTCATCACTGAGTTTATTATATACTCAGCATACTTGTTTTGATGTGTAGGTAACTAGAATTAAGGTATAACCTCATGTAGTGTGTAGTCAGAGTTCAGAGGATATTTTGATAGAAGGTTGTTATGTATATATGCTGTATAGTTTTTACACTCATTGTACTTAGGTGGGAATGGGCACCCCGTGTATAGGTGGCTTGTATAAACATATATGTTACAGACATTATTTTGTAATAAGCTTATTATCAAATTGATTTGAATGTATGGTTTCCTTTTCTTGATGATATGGTATATGAGCCTGAGGCTCTAATTTATGATTATCTGATTGTAGCCTGAGGCCTGTGTTGATGTTTGCTAGACAGATGATGTTTGGTGTATATCTGGAGGACTAAAAGGGTCTAGGAGATGTGAGATATTATTATTGAAGTGTTTTTATGGGTGTTAAAATTTTGGTTAGTCACCCAAATAACCGTTATACTGCTGGATTTAAGTAAAAATATGAGAAGTCTATAAATGTCTATTTGTGGTATGGTTAGACTTGCATGACCTTAAGTTGAGTCTAAGAGAAGATAGAATGAATTTGAGTTAAGCTGAATCAAATAATAATAATTTACTAAAAGTTAAACGAATGAACCTAAAGGACAATTTCAAGATGGGTGACCTAGTAGAAAGTGCACTGCTTATTGGATTTCTTTGGAAATCTAGCAAGAGGTGCCACAATTAGTAGTATCAGAGCTTAGGTTTAATGTTCCTAAGTAAAGTACATGAGTGCAATCATCTAAGTTTCAATTCCTCTAAATTGTTATGCTGTATGAGCCTAATAGGTTATTCCTTTTGCAGTAAGCATATGGCTGAAAATGTACCTAAAGGAGGGCCTGAGGAAGTGGCTAGTTTTGCACCTACAACTATACAAAGGGTAGGCAATGCATTAGTAACTAAACCCAGTGATGCTACATAGTAGCCACAACCACAAGTGCCTCATCAATAGTAGGCAAAAACATCTTTTACTCTGTTAAAATAGATAGTGAACTTGCTCAGACATACTGTTACTGTTGCTCTATCTCCACCTCTTCCAGCTCTAGTACCACCTCCACCACTAGCTCTTTTATAGAAAACTCCTTTAGAAAGGTTGAAAAAGATAGGAGCTATTGATTTCCTAGGGAGGAAGGAGGACAATGCTGCCAGAGCTGAGTACTGGCTAGATAGAACATTCAGAATTATAGAGCAGCTAAATTGTATAAAAGAAGAAAATTTTTAGTGTGCCACTTATCTTCTTCAGGAAGAAACTTATAATTAGTGGAACACTATTAAGAGGAGAAAAACAGCTGCAGATTTAACCAGGGAATTTTTCCTTAAGGAGTTTAGGAAGAAATATATACCTGACTCATATAAGGATAAGAGAAGATAGGAATTCCTTGATTTGAAATAGGGAAAAAGGACAGTGTCAGAGTATGAGAAAGACTTTACTAAGTTGCTGAAGTATGCTAAAGAATTTATTCCCAAAGAAGAAGAGAAATGCAAGAGATTCTTAGTAGGGCTGAATGTAGAGCTGAGAATACAGATAGCAAACCCTAAAGAGAAAGATTTTACAGTGTTGGTAGTAGCTGCATATGATATGGAAGAAATGATGCAAGAAAAGAGAGATTTCTTCTAGAGGAAGAGGCAATTCACTATAGAACAGTCTAGTGTAGTGTCAGGGGATGGTAAGAAAAGAAGAAAGGGTCAGCTATGGACATAGTCTCAACCTACGCCCCAGTGTTAGTTAGGGTATTAGGGGTAGAGATAGCCACAGTCTTAAAGATTTGGACAAGCTTTTACGGGTAGACCTCATTTGCCTTCTCGAGCTAATAGTGCTCCTGGTACAAGAGGTAATAAAAATGGACCTCCGATGTGTAATATTTATCAGAAGAAACATTAGGGCAGTGCAAATTGGCTAGAAGAGGAGAGTGTTTTCACTATAGTGCCAGAGATCATTATAGAAGAGAGTGTCCTTAGAGACAGTCATAGGGTGCTCAGACATAGACATCTAATGTTGCACCCCAAAATAGCAGTTAGAGGTAGAACAAAGAAGAGCAGCCTAGTGTTAGTCAAGGTATAAAGTCTAAGGCTCGTGCTATAGCTAGATAGTATGTTGTGAGAGCTAGAGAAGAGGTTGCCACACTAAATGTCATAACTGGTACTTTTTATTTGTTTGATGTTCCAGTTTTGGCACTAATAGACCTGGTTCTACACATTCATATGTATATACTGTACATGCATAGAACAGAGGGTTAGAGCTTGAAACAAGGTATATAAACAATGTCCTCTAGTGATTCAGGGATATCAATTTTCTATTGATTTGATTGATCTACCATTCCATGAGTTTGATGTGATCTTAGGAATTGATTGGTTAATTGAGCATCAAGCCATCATTGACTGTTGACATAAGAAATTGACCCTCTAGATAGCAAAGGGATAGAAAGTGATGGTGGATACTGAGAGAAGTCTTTTGAATAATGTTATCTCCATTGTTACAACACGAAAACTCCTTTGAAAAGGGTGTGAAGTATATCTAGCTTATGCCATTGACATAAATGTTCCTAATTCCAATCTTGAAGATATCCCTATTTTTTCTAAATTTCCTTATGTGTTTCTTAATGAGTTGCTAGGTTTACCACCTTAGAGAGAACTTGACATTGAAATTGAGGTATATCTTAGTACAGCTCTAATATCCATTGCTCCTTATCGAATGAGACCTGCTAAATTAAAAGAGCTAAAAGTACAATTGCAAGACTTATTAGATAAGGTTTTATCAAACCTAATATATCTCTTTAGGGAGTACCGGTGTAGTTTGTAAAGAAGAAAGATGGGTAGCTTTAACTATATATTGATTATAGACAACTAAATAGGATGATTGTGAAAAATAAATACCCATTGTCTAAAATTGATAATCTTTTTGATTAGTTGAGAGGTGTAAGTGTATTCTTAAAGATTGATTTGAGATCTAAGTATCACCAGTTGAGAATCAAAGAGGATGATACTCCTAAAACTGCTTTTAGAACCTGGTACGAGCATTATGAGTTCTTAGTGATGCCATTTAGGCTCACTAATGCACCAATAGCTTTTATGGATATGATGAATAAGGTTTTTCAACCTTATTTGGACTAGTTTGTGGTAGTGTTCATAGATGATAATTTGGTGTATTATAAGAACAAGGAAGAATATGAGTAGCATCTCAGGGTTATGTTATAGACTCTGAGAGAGAGAGATAGTTGTATGACAAGCTTAGTAAGTGTGAGTTTTAGTTGAATAAAGTTACTTTTTTGGGGCATATAGTTTTAGCAGAAGGGATCAGAGTTGACCCTAGTAAAGTGAAGGTAGTGTTAGAATGGGAACCTCCTAGGAATGTGATAGAGATAAGAATTTTTCTAGGTTTAGTAGGGTATTACAGGAGATTTGTGAAAGGGTTTTCCATCATTGCCACTCCTTTGACTAGATTGATTGGGAAGAATGTCAGATTTGAGTGGGATGATTAGTGTCAAGGAAGTTTTAAGAAATTGAAGAAGACGTTGATAAAAGCTTTTATCTTGATTTAACCTAAACAGGGTAAGGATTTCATAGTGTATAGTGATGCTTCACTAGATGATTTAGGTGGTGTGTTAAAGTAGGATGGAAAAGTAGTAGCCTATGAGAGGAATTATCCTACTCATGACTTGGAGCTAGCTGCTATCATTTTTACTTTAAAAATATAGAGACATTATCTGTATAGTGAAAAATGTTATATTTATACAGATCATAAAAGTTCGAAGTACCTCTTCACTTAGAAGGAGTTAAATTTGAGACAAAAAAGGTGGTTGGAATTAATAAAGGACTATGACTGTTTGATTAAGTACCACCTAGGGAAAGCGAATTTGGTGGTAGATGCCTTGAGTAGAAAATTCATGGTAACTCTAAAAGCCATGAATTCCCGATTATAGTATACTTTAGAGAATGCCATTTTGGCTGAGTTGTAGTTGAAACAAGACTTCAAATAGTAGATTAAAGAGACTTAGATGAAGGATGAATAACTAGTTCAAATGGCAAGAAAAGTTAAAGAGGGAAAGACCACAAGGTTTAAATTGACAGAAGATAGGTGTTTGTATTATCAGAACAAGTTATGCATACCTAGTATAAATGACCTAAGGTTGCAGATACTGAAGAAAGCTTATGAAGCTCCTTACTCTATGCATCTTAGGAGCATAAAGATATATTTAGACTTGAAGTCTCATTATTAGTGGCCTGGTATGAAAAGAGATGTAGCAGAATATGTTGCAATGTGTCTGACATGTCAACAGGTGAAAGCTGAACACCAGGTTCCTTTTGGATTGCTGCATCCTATAGTAATACTAGAATGGAAATGGGAGAATGTGACTATGGATTTTGTGATGGGTTTACCTATGACCAGAGGTAAATGTGATATTGTATGGGTGATTATTGACAAATTGATAAAGATAGCTCACTTTATTTCGGTCAGGATGGATTATTCTCTAGAGAAGCTGGCTAGACTATATATGGATAAGATAGTTAGACTTCATGGTGTACAAGTGACCATTATTTCTAATAGAGATCTTCACTTCAGTTCCAAATTTTGGAAGAACCTGTAGGAAGCATTAGGCATTAGACTAGCCTATAGTATAACTTTTTATCCTCAAACTAATTGATAGTTAAAAAGGGTGATACATGTACATGAGGATATGCTACGTGGTTGTGTCATTGAGTTTAATGGTAGCTAGGATTAGTACCTATCTTTGGTAAAATTTACCTATAATAGCAATTAGTAGTCCAACTTGGGAATGGCACCTTATGAAGGTTTGTATGGCATACAATTTTGTGTTGGAGTGAAGTTAGGGAGAGTAAAATCTCTGTTATTGATATGATTAGAGATGCAGAAGAGAAAGCAAAAATGGTTAGAGACAAACTGAAAGCTACAATTGATAGACAAAAATCATATGCTTATCTAAAACGGAGGGATATTGAGTATGCAGCTGGGGAAAAAGTGTTTCTAAAAGTTCCTTTATGGAAGAAAGTATTGATATTTGGAAAAAGGGGAAGCTGAGTCCCAAATTTATCAAACCCTATGAGATTATAGAAAAGGTTAGACCACTAACTTATAGGCTATCATTGCCACCTCAGCTATAAAAAATTCATGATGTATTCCATGTTTCAATGCTTAGGAGGTATAGATCGGATCCTACACATGTGATTCCAATGACAGATATAGAAGTACAACTTGACTTAAGCTTGAAGAGAAGCTTATGCAAATTTTAGCTCGTGAAGTGCAACAACTGAGAAATAAATCCATACCACTGGTCAAAGTGCTATAGAGATATCATAATACTGAAGAGGCTACTTGGATGCTAGAAGAACAGATGAAGGCATAATATCCATAACTATTTGCTTAAGGTAATTTCGAGGATGAAATTTTCTTCAGAGGGGAAGAACTGAAATGCCTATGCATTGAGGCTCTATGAATAATGCCACTAAGTTCGGGAAGTGTGCCCAGGGTATGGGGTCACTTGTATGAGAACTGAGGTAATGACACTAGTCATAAAGCTTCGAGGTGCTTTAAATTGATGAAAAAAGAAAAATTTAAAAATTTAGCAGAACCAATTATACATTTTGGGCTATAAGCTATTGATCTCTATAATAAAAATTAGTTGAGCTAGGAATAACTTGGGATGTGCCCGGACAGACCCAAAAATATCTTACCTAAAGCTCAATGATTCCACTGATTCCATTGGTGAAAGAATTTTTAAATTTTGAGGTTATTTGCAAATTCTCATAATTTTTTAGGTTGGCATACAAGTCAAGGTAGTCCAAAAAGTGCCCTATTGATAGAATTTAGCTGCAACAATTTATGAGCATGTAAAAGGAATTAAAATAAAAATTTTAAAATAAATGATATAATTTTTCAAGGTCCCTATGATCTTTAAAAATTTCCCAAAGTTTCTATCAAAAATTGAGCAGTTTTGGGACGGTTTAGAAAGTTGTGGGACCCATTTAGACCATGCCAACTGACCTAAAGGCAGTGACACTTGTCCATGGGTGGTGACAAGTGGAAAAATCCACTAAAACAAAGAAAAAAAAATTCTCCTCTTAGTTGCTGGAATCGATGCCATTTAGGGGAAGAGAGGCCAAATTTATCTTCTTCCTGGATTCATTTTTGCAAATTCTCATCACCTAAATTCATTTTGGTGTGTTATGGATATGAGGTAAGAATAATTTTTGAAAAAGAACTTGCCATGAATTAATTAAAATTCATAGTCAAAGGTAGTTAAGCAAGCATGCTTAGGTGAGTTTTCATGCCTTCTTCTTGATTTTCTTGGCAATTTTTAGGCTATAAATGGATGTTAGAGGAGCCTAACATCCAAGGGTATATGTCTGAATGGTTTTTAAGGTGAATTGAGGAGTAAAGTTGCTTGAAGATGGGTGGAGAAGGCTACTATGGAAGGCTAAAATTGAGGTGGATAAAAGCTTGAAGTGGTTATTCTTGAAAAATAAGTGAACTTTGGCATTTTTCTTATGTGACTTAATCTTTAAAGGCTAGAAATATGCTTTAAGATTGCTTGCTTTAGTGTCTAAGTAATGGTACCTTTAAGCTTTCATGAAATCTTTTAAAAAATGATTAATGGAGGGGTGAAATAAAAGCTTGCTTGATGAAAATTTACTTGTCATGTGTGGATGGTTTGCTGGCCGAGAGGTAGTGAGCTAGTTATGATATGTATGTGTATAATTTTTTAGCTTGGCATGTGATTTAGGAAGAGTACATTAGTACTTAAGGTATGATTAACATGTATATGAGGTCAATGATGCATAAAATAATGTAATGGCATGTTTTGAGATTAAGTAAGGTATGAATGTATGGAAAATCCTAACATAGCCGAGACCTAAGCTATTATCAAGTCATATAAATTGACATAAAGATGTATTTATGTGTGTACATATGTGTTGAGACTATGTATAAAGGTTTAAATGTGTAAGGAATGTGAAGAAAAGGTTTGATAAAGGCAGGTGTGTAAGTGTATTTTGCTTATGGCCGAGGCATGTAACAAGAATATGTTAGCATGAATGGCTTAGAAATGAGAATATATGTATATAATTATACTCATATAATGTTAATAAGTAAACATATGTGATTAAAATTAAATAAATGTATGTTTAAGGACACTCCAAGCTATGGCTGAGAGCTACACTAATGTGAATGGCATGAAAGTATTAATAACATGTGTATAATGTTTATGTATGATAAGGCATAATTGTATGAGTATGTTTGGCCTAAGTTGTTTGGCATGAAACTAGTCTAGTGTACATGATTAAAATGGCATGAAATGAAACTAAGTGATATAATTTTAGAGATTTAATAATACTTAAGAAATAAGCTTGAACAATTTTCCTAAAATGAGACTTTAGCATGTCACTTAAGTAGATTTGGAAATGGCTTGTAATGTGCCTAAAAGGGCTATAAATATGGGATTAAGTGTAATGGCAATAATGCCTATGTTTTGGCCTTATAAATGGCCTAGTAAATGGATGGATTTAGGCCTATGAATAATATGAGATTAATGGTG
>CANXYI011263758.1:0-24971 GCA_948208565.1 Hura crepitans | reverse complement strand
AAAGCATTGATTTTGATATACGACACCTTAAGATTATATCAATTTATAAATTTGTTTATGGATCTAACGTAGATAAATATAATCGAATTTATAATAAACTTAAATTCAAATAAATTCTAAATTCAAAAATAAGTGCATTTAAGTTATTTTTCAATCTTTGACCTCTTAATCAATGTTAATTAAATATTATTATTATTATTTTTTAATTACGACTGAAAATTTAACTATTTTCCTAATTGATCAAATCCATTCCTACCGCCTCCATTCATGTAATTATATAAAAAAAAATTATTATTTCTTCCACCATATAAGTTAGGTTTATTGGACAATATAAACTATAATCCGAACTCTTTTACGCGCAGATAGATAAAAAGAAAAATACATGTATAGATACTTAAAAGAGTTAAAGTCGATTATTTTTCGAAGGTGAAAATCATATTTGGTCAGTTGAACTCATTTTAGAAGGCCAGCTCTTGAAGAATCAAGGCAAAACTTCCTCCTCTATATACACATGCAATATTCTTGAATTCTACTTTCTAGTCGCGACTGATCAGAGTTCTACAATCTGCAATGTAATCATGAATGTAACACAAATACTGTTGTCCTTGTCAGCAATACTGCCTTGGTATATGTACTGTATTTTCTTCAAAATATAAGTTAATGTTCTAGGATCCATTTTCAAGATACAAAACAAACTTTAAAATGATTCAAATTAATATGAAATAAATTGACTATTCTAATAAAAAAAACTTACAGCGAAATTACATGCTACAGAAATCTCATAGCTCTTATTCGTATTGATTTTTCCATCACACGATGTTACTATAAAGCAATGGTTGCGCATTTGCTCGAGATGGTACATTACCACTCGTTGAGCCAGTAGAAAGCGAAGCAACATCCCATGACCCACCATAGTCATCAGCAGTATAATCAACCTCTTCATGTTCCTGTATTACGGCAGTGGAAGCTCCCTGAGATGCTCTAATCCCTTCTAACTCCAATGCCACTATCTTCATTGTCGGTCTCTTCTTCCCATTCAAGTTTAAGCATCTTTTTGCAAGATTGGCAATTGCAATAATCTCTTCTTTCCTAGCCTCCTTCAATACCCGAGTATCAAGAATTTCAAACAAACGATGCTCCTCCATTGAAACCAGAAAATATGTTGCAAGACTTCTCTCTTGAACTGATCTTGATGTGGAGATGGGTCTCTGTCCTGTTAAAAGCTCGGCAAGAACTACTCCGAAGCTGTAAACATCGCTTTTGTCCGTGAATTGGCTTGATTGGAAGTACTCCGGATCTAAATATCCAAAAGTTCCTTGTACTCGAGTGGTCACATGTGTTTGATCAATTGAGATTGATTTTGAAGTCCCAAAGTCTGCAACTTTTGCTCTGTATTTTTCATCTAAAAGTATATTAGAAGACTTGATATCGCGATGATAAATGGGCATGGAAGCTGCTGAATGCAAATAAGAAAGAGCATTTGCGACTTCTGTGGCAATTCGCAAACGCATTTCCCATGTCATAGGGAATTCATCAGTTTGATCTTGCAAATATTGGTAAAGAGATCCATTAGGAACGAACTCGTACACTAACAGAGGAACTTCTGTTTCCAAACAGCATCCCAGTATTTTAACCACATTTCCGTGATTGATTTGCGACAAAATCACCGCTCCGTTAATAAATTGTTCAAGTTCGTCTTCACCGACAACTTTTGATTTTTTAATGGCCACAACTCTTCCATCTGTCAACATTCCTTTGTAAACAGTTCCTTGACCTCCTTGGCCAAGGATTCTATTGATATGGTAGTGGTCAGTTGCTTTGTCTAACTCCTTAGAGGTGAATATCTTCGTTTTTTCAACATGATTTTCTGTAGAAGACAATTGTTGTTGAAGCAACAACCCACCATTTCTTTTGAAAAATTTTTGTTTCAGCTTCTCAGCTTTTCTTCTCTTCATTATCTTATACGATAACCACATACCTATAAGTAATAACAGGAATCCAAGACCAGATCCGACACCTGCACAAAACAAAAACATACCATCTGAAGTTTGTTCTTTAATATAAAAGTTTTAGTCATATGGTAAATATAAAAAGAAGAATTAATTTGCATACCTATTACGATATACTTAGACTTGGAACGAGGCTTTCCGAATAGGAGATGATTAGGGTAACATATGTTACTGTTGGCATTTGAATAATGGCCCACTGGACAAGAGCAGTTTCCTTGTTGTGAATATAAGCAGTAAAGTCGACAGTTATAATAATTATCTGGGTCTGTGCATTTTCCGAAATCTGTAAAATAATTAAACAAAGCTCAGCAACTCAGGTTTTGTCATGTATAATAAGCTAATTGATCGAGAATAGAATGTACCTTGACATTGTCTACAAATACATACTTGGCTTCTGTTCATTTCTTTCCAGCAATAACTACGGTCAAGGGTACAATTAACGTTGGGGGCTTTACTTATATCACAAAAACCCATATCATCTGCCCAGTCAAGAACTGCAGGGACATTTTCCATTGTTCCGAAATTTTCAAGACCGCTCGAAGATGATCCAGATTCCAACCAGTTTTGGTCAACCATGAAGGAAGACTTACAACCGGGTTGATTATTAGTGTCGGTTAAAGGGTTTGTCATGTTTGATTTAAAAGCATTAATACGAGGAGGAATTGAGGCCTGACAGCAATTGATGCCATAGCAGCCACTGCTATTATAAAGTTCATCAGCACAAATTGACAGGCAACCGCCCACGGTGTCACCTCCCCCAGTCACAAGCATAGCATAGTTGTTGCAACCCACGGCAGTAAACTTGTTATTAGTACTCGAAAAGAGAAAAGGACTACCTGACAGGGAAACCCCAGTAATATTAGGAGCTTTATTGCCGCAATTTGAAGAAATTACAGGATTGTTGACTCGAACTTGGGTTAGACTTAGAGCTGAATTAGGGTTGCGCAATTCCATGTTGATGGAAGTTAAGAAAGGCTTTGGAGGTGAGAAAGATCGATTGCAAAATACCTCAAAGCCCTTGTTCAAGAAACAGCCCTCTCCGATCCCAAATGGAAATTCGATTGAAAGAGTTCCACAAGTGTCTTGACATGGAGGATTTACTGCAGACACCGCTAGTGCTTGGATTAGCCATACAGCCATAATGGCCTGAAGCTTTTCTGTTGCAGATAGCATTTTTTCCACTTACAGTTATTTGTTGTGGAGAACTTGCTTCAGATGCATCAGTGTGGGGTTTTTATGCTTAAGTTACGTGTAAGACTTGGCCAGGTACTGCACCAATTCAAAGTTCAAAGCTACCGCAATTGAATTTTGGGTTTGGTCTAAGTTTCTCGACGTTGACTTGTTCAAATATTTTAATTGTCTTTTTTATTAATATCAACATCATAATGTTGATATTATAATTATTCTGATAGCTTATAATAAGATATGAGGACATTTTAATTTTTTTAGCATAAATTTTTATAAAATTAAAAAAATTTAATGATTAACGTAATATTAATGAAATGAATAAGAAGTGATAAAATGATGAAATTATGTGCATCTATGTTATATATGAAAATATCAAAACTTTTTAAAAGCAATAATTCGTTATACTTTTATGTTATTAACAAAAAAATAGCTTTCCATATTTTTCCATCTTGGCTGTCTCACATGAACATCCACCACCATGTTTTATTGCCAACATTTTCTTCCAGTGCCGCCATGTCTTCTTGTGCATTCGATTGCAAAACGACGACACAAACAAAGAAGCCACCGCCTTCTCATCCCTTCACGATCAGGAATCACCAGTGCCACCTAGATTTGTCCTCGCTGCTTCCTCACTTATTATTGATGGTTTTTCCATGTGGGTAAGATTATCCACTCAAAAGAGTAAGATTAAATAGTTTTTTTTTTTTGGTCCTTCATTTTTGTGCATATAATTAAATTGTTTAATTTCATGTTGTTCTTAGCATTTTCTGATTCATTATAATTGAAGTTAGTGCTGATTTTCATTTTCTTTTCGCCAAATTGCCACTTTCGTTTTGTTATGCTAGGTAAGTCGATATGATAAGAAATGTGCTATCCATGAATAATTGGACAACATGGATAATTGGGGTTCTATGCCAATGGAGGATGCAAAGGGAGAAGAAAGAGATAGTTTAAGTTGAATAAGGTTTAACAAACAGTCGGTGTAAGACTCAGGATGTGATTTTGGATCATGGAAACTTAGCATGAAGAATGGGATTTAAAAAGAGGGGAAGGTCCAAAAAAAAAGTAGATCCCTAAGAGCAAGGTCAATGGAATGAAAAAAAAAAACGATTATGACTCCCACATTTCAGGGACACTTTTTTTCCCCCTTTTTTTTTTTTTTTTTTTTTTTTTTCTCTCTAATGCAGAGGTATCCAAAGAGGTACTGATTTTTTTTTAGCGGGATGAGGTCCTCTCGAGAGGAAGGATTATAATGCCACAATCCATAATAAGAAAAATTATGAATAGCTTCTGTTTAAAAAAAATATGTGGAATTGTGAAAATAGAACTGATTGTTAAATGAAAAAATTTTACTTTTTCAAGAATCTCATTTTATATAATGCGGTCTCCATGTAACTTAAAACGAATTCCATAAAAATGGGATTTGTTCCCAATCATTTAGCATGCTCTTAGTTACACAGGACAACTAAAAAATGATATTGGAAAATGTTAAATTTTTCTGTTGTAAATTCATCGACTTGGTATATAAAAAATTGTAATTAGTGAAAGTTGACTTTTCTTTTGGGGGAAAAAAACCCTTATTTGTATATCAATTTCCTCCAGTTCATACACGTAGTGGCCTTCATATACATAATTTTGAATTACAAGTTACCTCACACACACACACACACATATATAATTTCTTTTCTAATTAGATAAAAAAAATTTGCAAAAGGATAATCGGCAATATCAACTAATGTTACTAAATCATAATGTTCATAACTATACTAGCTAGAAAATGAGTATAACTTTTGTATAGTTGTTCGAAGTGAACTTTGATAATCAACGCTAATTTGATTATATATATATATATATATAATGCTAATGGTTATTATAATAAATACGTTCAACAAAAAGCAACTATTATCCTTGGCATGATGTACTCCCTTGAGTGATCAAGTGGTAATCTTGTATAAGAACAGTCAACAAATTATGAGTTTGAGTCCCTTGTTCCTTATTTTCATGGCGTATGTGTATTGAATAAAAAATTGTATGTGTATTGAATAGAAAAAAAAAAAATTATCTTTACCATGATGATGAACAAGAGCTTTTCGTTTTTTCTGATAAAAAAAAAACAATACATTCTTTATAATCTTATCATATTAAGCAAATATATTAAAGTTGCAAGATGAATTTCACCCACATTTTTACTGTTTTCTTATAAAAAAATAATTTTACATAATCGTGCGTAGCAAAAGATCAACTAATTAGATATAATTTAGAGTCTAATTTTAAAGCAAATTTGAAGAAATAATAATTTTTTTTTTCAAAAAAAAAACACTTTTGAAAGTCACGGAAAGAACAGGATGGTTACATTAGGCCAAATTTAAAATTTCTTTTTTGTACAAAGTTGTTAGATTCTTTTTAAGAATTTTACATTTTTTTTAGATAGAAGTAGCAAGCACACAAATTTAATTTTTTTAATAAAGATAATCTTATTTTTTAATATGACCTATTATATTTATATTAAAAGTGTTCTAATGTCTGTAGACATATATATAATGTGGGCATGCCAAAAAAATTTTTTAGATAAAAACCCTTCATATTTCTTTTATTATAAAGATAGGCTTTTAATTATTAACTATTAAATAAATGAAACTTATTATCAATTATTATCGAGTTTAACTTTTTTTAAAAAAAAATTCATTGTAACTCTTAAATTCTTATATTTATAAAATATTTTATAAAAAATTAATTTTTTATAAAATTAACTTCATATATTTAGACCACTGTTTATTATCTTATTCATTTAATAATATTCTTTTTATAATATATTTTTATTTAATAATAAATGCATAATATTTAATATTTAATAATATATATGTATTAATAAATATTGTAATACATTACCTTTTAGCTTTTTGCTCTAATTTTTAATAATTAAGTTTAAAAGTTAAATAATTTATATAATAAAAATCATTTGTCACCTGTATACGTAATGCAAAGACAATAATATTTCTATAATTTTTATTCTGTCTTTTACATTTTTTAGAATTATAATTAAATGTAATTAAGGTATAAAATATATTATATTTAAACGGTTAGATTAAAAAATTATTATAATTTAATTTAATAATTAAAAATAATATATCAGACATATTCGAATATATTAAATAAACACACCTTTTTCCTTCGAAACACTTAAAAAAATTAAAACTTTTGGCAGCATCTTCTTCCTTTCACTATCCACAGCCACCATTTTTATTGGACTCTCTCTGACATTAGGACTACATTTGATTTTTCTTTTTTCTCTCCATTTCCACCGTCGCTGCTGATCATTTCTCGCCGCCGCTGAGCGAACGTCCTCTTTTTCTACCACTCGCAGCTCGCT
The DNA here is from genome assembly GCA_948208565.1 of Hura crepitans. NCBI lineage: Eukaryota > Viridiplantae > Streptophyta > Magnoliopsida > Malpighiales > Euphorbiaceae > Hura > Hura crepitans. The sequence goes on along the minus strand of CANXYI011263758.1, from coordinate 18,404 downwards.
GGTCTCCCCTAGACATCGGTTCGCCGCCGCACTCGTGGTTGCTATCTGCTGCCCTTGGCTTCTTTTCCAACCAAGCTCTAGCGGTTGCTTTCTGGCAACAGCAAAGAAGAGGATAGGGGAAATACAAAGAGAAGAAGCAAATGAAAGCGAGGAAGAGAGCGAAAACGCCTAACCCCTTGTTTGAATCCTCAGGTATTTTGATCGTTTAGAAAGCTTTTGTGGATGGGACAATAAGAATAAAGGAAAATCGTGTTTTTGTTTCATTTTTATTGATTATCGGCCTATAACATGGACAATAACAATCCAACCGATACAAAAAGCATTATACACTACCACTATTCAGTGACCTTGTTGAAGATGAAGTAACTTCCCATGGCCCAGTAGAGTCTCCTACTGCATAATCTACCTCGTCATATTCATTTTCTATGGTTGAAGAAAATACTTGGGATGCTCTAATCCCTTCTAACTCTATTGCCACCGCCTTCATGCTTGGTCTCTTCCTCCCATTCAAGCATAAACATCTTCTTGCCAGCTTAGCAATTCCGATGATCTGTTCTTTTTTACCCTCTTTCACAACTCTACCATCAAGAATTTCAAACAAACGATCCTCTTCCATTGTAACAAGAAAATGGGTTGCTAAGCTTCTCTGTTCTATAGATCGCGGCGAGGAGATGGGTTTTTGTCCAGTTAAAAGCTCGACAAGAACTACTCCGAAGCTGTAAACATCACTTTTATCTGTAAATTGACTTGATTGGAAGTACTCAGGATCTAAATATCCAAAAGTTCCTCGTACTCGGGTGGTCACATGTGTTTGATCAATTCGAATTGATTTTGAAGTCCCAAAATCGGCCACTTTTGCTTTAGAGTTTTCGTCCAGAAGTATGTTTGAAGACTTGATATCTCGATGATAAATAGGCATGGAAGCTGCTGAATGCAAGTAGGCCAGAGCACCAGCAACTTCTGCCGCAATCTGTAAACGCATTTCCCATGTCAGTGGTAACTCTTCCTTTTGATTACGTATATATTGGAAGAGCGTGCCATTTGGAATGAACTCATAAACCAGCAGAGGAACTTCAGTTTCCAAGCAGCAACCAAATAGTTTGACCACATTTCTATGATTGATCTGTGACAAAATCACCACTTCATTGATAAATTCATCCAGCTTATCTTCATCAACAGCTTTTGATTTCTTAATGGCTACAACTCTTCCCTCTGTCAGCATTCCTTTGTAAACTGTTCCTTGACCTCCTTGGCCAAGAACCCGATTCACATTAAAGTGGTCAGTTGCAATCTCTAGTTCCTGGGAAGTGAATAGCTTTGTTTGCTCACCATGAGTGTCTGTAGAAGACAGCTGCTGCTGAAGTAACAATCCACCATTCCTTTGGAAAAATTTTTGCTTCAGCTTCTGCGCTTGTCTTCTTCTTATGAACTTGTACAATGACCACACACCAATGAGTAGCAGCAGGAATCCAACAGCTGATCCAACACCTGTACAAAACAAAAATATTCCTAATTTATCTTAATTTTGGTACGGATAAGTTCTGCATCGAGTTCATAATTTATAGAAGTTTCGCACACCTATAATGATAGTCTTGGTCTTGTCCCGAGATTTTCCCCAGAGGACGTGGTCAGGATAGCAATCACCGTAACTTAGAGAATGTCCTGGAGGACATGAAGAGCAATTATATCCTCCTGAATTATTCATACAGTACAATTGACAGTTCTGATACCTACTTGGATTTTTACATCTGCTTACATCTGTCAGATTTATAAAAGTAATAATCAATAATTAAAGAAAGATCAGCAACCCGAGATTCTAGAATTCTATTAAATAAGCTAATATATGAATTCATACCTCCTTGACATCTGCAGACACAAACTTGATTTGCTCTCATTTCTTTCCAGCAATGGGTCCCGTCAATCGTACAATTGACGCCTGGGTCTTTACTTATGTCACAAAATCCTTTTTCTGTTGCCCAATCAAGAGTTGCAGGGACGTCATTCATCCTTTCTAAATCATCAAGGCTTTTTGATGATGTTAACCAACTTTCCAACCACTGTTGATCTACCATGAAGGCAGATTTGCAACCGGTTTGATCTTGCGTATTGCTCAAAGGGTTTGTCATGTTGGCTACAAAAGCTTGGATACTAGAAGGAAAAGAAGCCTGGCAGCAATTGATGCCATAGCAGCCAGTTCTATTGTAAGGTTCACCAGGACAAATCGACAGGCAACCGCCCACGGGGACACCTTCCTCGACAAGCGTAGCATAGTTGTTGCAACCCATAGCCGTGAACCTGTTATAAGTCTTCGAAAAGGAAAAAGGAGTGCCTGACAGAGAGATCTGTCGACTATTATAAGTCTTATCGCTGCAATTTAAAGAAATTACAGGATTGTAGACTTGAACTTGGCCAGATAAAGTGGTCCGCAGTTCCATGTTGATGGAAGTTAAGAAAGGTTTTGGAGGTGAAAAAGATTGATTACAAAATACCTCAAAACTCTTATCCATGAAACAACCTTCTCCGATTCCAAATGGAAAATAAATTGGAACATTGCCGCAAATATTTTGACAGGCAGCACTCACTGAGAGTGCTTGGGTGAGCCATAGAATTGAAATCAGGTAAAGCTTAACAACAAAAATTATCACTCTATATCTCCTCGTTCCCATTGTCTCCATTCTCTAGCAATATCGAGGTATCGCATTAATATTTAAAGGCTGCATAGAGCGAAGGTTATAATCAACAACTCACTGTTGTCTCCATGGTATTCTGTGATTAATTACTAGTGCGCATTTGAAAGTTCCAGCCTGCCGAAATTGAATCAGCCTTTCTTAATCTTCTTCTGTCGTTATTAAACTGTTTTCTTAAGTTCTTCGGCCAAAGTGGGCATTCTAGATTTTGCCTGATCTAAAATTTGACTTTGCAGAGAAAGCAAGAAAAGAAATATATTAACCCCTGGTTGGAGGTCTGTTCTTCCGTGCTTGAATATGTCCAAAAGAACGGCTAATTATAAAATAATACGACTAATCTAATAATTAAAAAATATATATATATAATAATTGATAGCAATATAATATAATCTAAAACAGTCATTAAAATAATAGGTCAAGCTTTTATTTTTTTATAAATATAAAAAATAGAATTTATTAATTTATCCCGAAAATTTGAATCAATAAAAATGTAATTAAATAAATCCTGATATCGTAGACGGGAACGCAATGTAAAGCCGGGAGCCTGCAACTCCAATCAATCCCACAAAAGTTCAGTAATGCTTAGTTTCGCGGTTTAGAATAGCTTACGTGTCATGAATTTCATTATTTAATATATTAAAATATGTTTTAATGTGTTTCTGATTTTGCTCAAATATTAGAATAGGCGCTCAAATTGGCCCTGATTCTAGTTCTTTTGTAACGCTTTTATAATTATATGGTCTAAATTATACTAATAAAAAATAAAATAATGTGTTCTATTAAATTAAAAAGATGCGGTTCTCTTACAGAAAAATTGGAGGTTCACTCAAATTAATAATATATTAGTAATGAAATAATGATTATATTACGCAGACAAATATATGGTAATAGTTGAATATTAAATATTCTAATTTCGAGGTAGTGAACCAATCTGTGCATTGATGATGAATTTTGGAAAAGTAGGGAGTTTTAAAAAAATAATTATAAATTTAGAGTAGGTTGAAACTACTTGTAAATTTGAAAGGAATTAGGCCGGAGTCCGAAAAACTGTTATACGAAGTTTGAAGCCTGATAGTACAAAACCTGCATTGCCATAAATAGTTTCAGTCCTTTCTCAAATTCACAATTATTTTTTTAAAATCCCCTATTTTTTCAATAACTCTGCATTGATGACTATCTTCTGTGTCAAAATTAGAATTTTACAAGTCAAACATTAGAATATTTAAAAAAACGGAGTGAAATTTGAAAACCATAATTTCAGAGCTAACTATTTTTTAAAATTATTTTGGGTATATATATTTCAACGATGATCATTAAATTATAATTTTAAATGAAAGGATGGCAACCGATAGATTATTCGTTAAAAAAGCTCTATTTAAATCTAAACTCCATTACTCATATATAAAATTGCATTCATCTCACATCTAATTAAAAATTCTTTAAAATTATATCTGAACTTGTTATAAACATGTCTATAACTATTCGAATAATAGACAAACATATTTAAATATCCTTTTATAATTTATAATATCTTTAATAAAATATATTTAAAATAAATGATAAATTATAATTAATTAAATATGTTATATCATTTATATCAATATATAATAAAATTATAAAATATTTTAATTAAATAATATAAATTTTATATAGCATTTAAAAAAATATTTTTTATAAATTAAATATTAAACTGTATAAATGGGTTCAATTAGCAATATCTAATGGCTAATATCCGTACTCAAAATAAGTATTAAAATTAATACCCAAACTTGACACAAATCCGTTTAATGACTATACAAATATGTTCTATTGGAGTTGGAGCAAATCGGGCATCCAAAAATATTCAACACATTGTCATCCCTACATATGTTGATAACATTTATAAATAAGGGGAAAATGTATAATTTTACCTCTAAAGTTTATTTTAAAATTCTATTTTGTCATTTAAGCTATTTTTAGAATAAAAATACTTATATGGTTATTTAAAATGATACTATAATGCCTTTATTATTGTTAAAAATTGTGCAAAAATACTTTTTCAGTTATTAAAAGTTGTATTAAAATGCTCTTATTTTCCCATACTTATAGATGCATTTTAACACGATTTTTAAAAACTATGAAATATTTTTGCTCAAAAAATAATTTAAAGGGTAAAATAGATCTCTAAAACAACGTTATAAGCAAAATAATACTTTTTTTTTAAATAATTTAGAAAAATTATGAAAAAATATTCATAAAATTAGCAAATTTAGTTAATTATACACCATAACTTTACATATGACTTTTTACACACCTGAATTGGTAAAATGCTTAATTACAAATTTGAATTAAGCAAATTGACTTTTTAAAGTCAATAAAATTTACTCTATCTGTTCCAATTCAAATTTTCACTCAGCTTAAGAAAATGATAATTCTACCTTAATTTTAGAAAAATCTCACTGCAATATCGGGAGGGTAAAAGGTTAAATATTATCAATTTTCAATGTGTAAAAAATCAACTTATCAAATTCAGATATATAATTATATGCTTTTAGTAATTTTAAGTGTGAAAAATTATTCGTAAAAATAAAAGGTGTAATTAAATAAATTTATTAAATTTAGGTGTTATTTTTTTATATATATTTTTCAAATAAATTGTTATAAACTCTTAGTCGTGGAATTGGAATCAATCCTTGAAAATCTAATACTATGAGAAAGTTCAGAATTCATATAGTTCCTACATCAGCTCATTGTCAAAGGAAGTTCAAGCACCATTCGCCATCCATCTTTAACACATGCGTAGAATTGGTCTACGAGATGAGGCCACTGGGATATGTAAAAAGGCCCTGTCTATAACACCTATCTAAGCCCAAGCTTTCTTCATCATAGTCCATGGATCCGAGTTCTCAAATCTTCTCATTTTTTTTTTTGTTAGATCATTATAGAGTTTGTTTAACCCTAAATAATACCTAATTATAATTTGATTGCATACAAATGGCACTAAAATTCGTCATATGTTAATTTCAATAAGCAGGTCAAGAAATACCTTTTCAGGTACATACATGAGAAAGAGTGATAATAGAACAGATGAGTTTAAGGATTAATTATATTTATCACCACTGAAGTTTATTACTATTAAAAAATCGGTTATAAAAAAATTTAATAACTTCTAATTTTTCACCTAAAATTATAATGGTTGATAAAATAATAACTTGGTGTCAAATTCCTGACACTCTATATAAGAATAAAATATATTAAGAAATAATTTTGAGCGAATATTCAAACTTTTTACGTAAAAATTCAATATTAAATTATTGATATGATATTTTACAAAAATATGAAACAAAATAAAGATATTAAATGAAACTTTTAATAATTTTTCACTGCAAACATATTTGTTTTAAATAATATTTTTTTCTAATATTATTAAGTGTAATGTCAATAATTGGACATTAAATTTTCATTTTTAGACTATAATGATTAAAAAAAATAAAAGTTTATGTTATAAGAAATTTTTTTATGACGGAATCGCAATAATGAAACGTTGGATCATCATGTGGGTGTAATTAATCCTTGAAAAATATAAGAAATATTGCCACCTTTATGCTAATTATGTTCCAAAACTCTTTTTCTTTCTCAATATACCATAACCTGAAAATAAATTAGAAGACTTCAAACTTAGAATCTCGTAGATCTACAACAAGATTAATATCACACAAAAGCTTATTGGTCTACCGTAATAAATAAGAATTAAGATTAATCTTAAAAAATATATATTTTTGAATTCGGTTTGTGGTGATCAATCAATAAAAAATTAACATGTGAAAAAAAAATTGATTAATCCTAATTATTATTATTATTATTTATTACAAACAAATGGTTGCACTTCTAAACTGCTACTCAGTGAACTGGTTGAAGGGGAAGCAATTTCCCATGGCCCAGTATATTTAACGGTTATCTAATCAACCTCTTCGTATTCTTCTTCTATAGCTGAAGAAACTCCTTGAGATGCTCTAATTCCTTCTACCTACATCGCCACTGTCTTCATGGTTGGTCTCTTCTTCCCCTTCAAGTTTATACATCCTTTCGCCAGCTTAACAATTTCGATAATCTCTTCCTCTTTGCCCTCCTTCACCACTTGATCATCAAGAATTTCAAATAAACGATCCTTTTGCATTGCCAGGAGAAAGAACGTAGGTAAGCTTCTCTCTTCTATAGACTGCGACGAAGAGATGGGCTGTTGTCCAGTCAAAAGCTCAGCAAGAACAACTCCGAATTGGGTTGAGCAAAAGGCTTGACCCAAAAAATTTGAACTTATTTTTTTGGATTTTTTTTCGTTATTCGGGTCCATTGGATAAAATAGTTTGAGAATTTTGGGTATTGAATGACTTTATTTGAGTGAAATTCAAACAATCAGACTTATTTTTTTAATTATTTTAATATTAATTTTTAATTAATTTTATGTAAATTTTATTTTTTATATTACTTTAAAAAATAATGTGTTAGATTTAATGAATTTAATTAGATTTAATGAATTTAATTGTGAATTCTTGTTAAAATTGTAATTTTATGGTAATTTATGGTCACTTATAAGGTATAAAAAAATGAATTTTTTTAATTTGATTTTTAGGTCATTTAAATTTGTTTCAGCCAAAATTCGAAAATAAATAAAGGTAAGATTGAATATTTTTAAGAAATTCGAATTTCAAATTGATCCAGTTAGATTTGACCCATATTTGCTCGCCTCAAACTCCGAAGCTATATATATCGCTCTTCTCAATCAATTGGCTTGATTGGAAGTACTTTGGGTCAAAATATCGAAAAGTTCCTTGAACTCGTATGGTCACATGTGTTCGATCGATTAAAATTGATTTTGAGGTCCCAAAGTCTGCCACTTTTGCCATGCATATTTCATCCAAAAGTATGTTTAAGGATTTGATATCGCAATGTAAATAGGCACGGAAGCTGCAGAATGCAAATAAGATACAGCACTTGCAACTTCTGTAGCAATCTGCAAACGCATTTTTCAAGTAAATAACATCTTTTCGTTTTGTTTGTGTATATAATCAAAGAGAGTGCCATTAGGAATGAATTCATAAACTAGCCAAGGAACTTTGGTTTCGAGGCGGCAACCAAACAGTTTAACCACATTTCTGTGATTGATCCGTGATAAAATAACCACTTCGTTGATAAATTGATCAAGCTTGTGTTCATCCACTAGTTTGGCCTTCTTAATAGCTACGACTCTTTGATCTGTCAACATTCCTTTGTAGACAGTTCCTTGACCCGTGTCGCCAAGGATACAATTCACATGATAGTTGTCAGTTGCTATCTCTAGCTCATTGGAAGTGAAAAACTTCGTTTGATTAACATGATTTTCTGTAAAAGATAGTCGCCATTGAAGTAACAACCTTTCGTTCCTTCTAAAAAAATTTTGCTTTAACTTCGTGGCTTGTCTTCTCTTTATGAACTTAAATAATGACAACATCCCAAAGAGTAGCAATAGGAATCAAAGACCCCACCCGCAACCTTCATTTTCACAAAGATACCATCTTAAGTTTAATCCTTATTATATAACAACAAATTAAATGAAAAATTATTTAGAAGATAGTTGAACTCGTGTAGAATTACTAAGACAGGGATCCATATACAACCCATTCAGTGAAAATATAAAGAAAACAAAAGGGAAAATTACACTTTAAATGAAGTCATGAACTGATCTAAAAATACAGCGCATGAGCATTTTGCATTGAATTCATAATTGACATGAAAAACCAATGCTATAATTTTAGTGTAGAAGAGAGATTACAAATCGATTATTATACTCTTGGTCTTCGCGCGAGATTTTCCCCTAGAAACGAGGTTTGGATAACAATAATAGCGATCCTCACTTGAGTAATGCCCTTGGCGACACGAGCATTTCTTGCCTTCTTGTTTATTCATGCAGCACAAATTATAGCTATGATGACTTAGATCAGTGCATCTATAATGATAGAAGTCCTAAATAATTAGAAACAACACTCAGCGACCTACCATTTTGGCATATATGCCATAAGCTGATAAATAAAAAAAACCCCGTACCTTAATAACAACCTCTGCAGATACAAACTTGACTTGTGCCTATTTTTTCAGCAGTAATTATGATTTGGGGTACAATTAATGTTCGAGTCTATACTTATACCACAGTATCCTTGATCAATTGCCCATTCCAGCACTGTAAAGACATAATCCATGAGTGTTAGCTCGTCAAGGCTTGTTGATGATGATTCATTCTCCAACTAATCTTAGTCAACCATGAAGGCCGACTTCCTATTGCAATGATTTTGAGTATCATTGAAAGGGCTTGTCATGTTTGCTCCAAAAGCTTGCATATGCGGAGGGATTGAGGCCTGACAGCAGTTAAAGCCATAACAGCCACTTGCATTGTTATAAGCTTTAGTAGGACATATTGACAAGTATCCCTTAGCAGTGTCACCATTGTTACCAACAAGCATAGCATAACTGTAGCAACCCATGGCCGTGAACCTGTTATTAAAGTTTGAAAACACAAAAGGGCTGCCTGACAGAGAAATCCCCGTGCCATTATGAGTTTTACTGTTGAAATCTGAAAAAAATTATAGGATTGTAGGCTTGAATCTTGGGTGTTTGTTGATAAACAAGAAGCAATTCCAAGTTGACGCTAGATAAGAAAGGTATTGCAAGCGAATAAAAGTAATCGCAAAATACATCAAAACTCTTATTCATGAAACAACTTTTCCAATTCCAAATGGAAAATAAATTGAAACATCGCAGTAAGTTTCTTGATGTTTAGCACACACAATGGCTTAGCCCTAGCATTATTGCAAGAATTATCATTCTTAGTCTCCACAATTTCAATGTTTAGGAAATAGGAATTGAGATATGTCCAATTAACATACAACCTTCAGGAGTTATAAAGACTAAATAAAGCAGAAAATTTAGCATTTCACTGCATTTTCCTTCCTATGATTACTTTTGCCGTGTGAATTGAGAGGATAAAAGCTGCGACCTGCTGATGTTGAATCAATAACCTTTCCCTAGTAGTTTCTCTGTCTAATTACTGACTAAAAAAATAACTATTGTGGATCTAATTGCTAAAAAATAACCATTAGCTATGTAAATTATGTTGTTAGGAATTAATCAATTTTATTTAGGATAAAACTTTTTAATCATACGAGACATGTTAAATATTAAAAATTACTTTTTTTAGTCAAAAAGTAATTTTTAATCAATAATTAAAACTTTTAGTTTGGTGGATTCGATCTTTAGACAAGTGTATGCTTACAGGAATAAAGAATGTATTATCTTATTTTTAAAGTATTCTAGAAGCAAGTTGGAAACAGAGCGACATTGTTTTAGCTTTAAATATATGAGGTCAAAAAGCTATTGGAGAATAGTTTTGGGGAGGGGAAATCAATTTCTTTAGTGTTTTGTTCGATCCATGGTTAATGGAGAAGCCATAGTCGACTAATTCCTTGAGATCAATCTTCCAGAAGCAAACACAGAGTAGCTGAGAGGTTAAGAAATGGTAGTTGGCATATTCCTGATGCCATGGATGCAATTACCTTAACCAGCGTGGAATCACAATTAGATGAATCAAATGTCATTAATGGCAATTTCATATAAATCTTATTGAGAGGATTTCAGCAGAAAATACTTGTTCATCATCAATGTCAATGATACTTGGCCATTGATTGAAGAACACAGACCCAACCAAATGCATTCTTAAGGGCCAAAGCTTGTTCATTTGGTGACATAATCAAATGCAAGCAGAAAAAAAGAGTGAGATCGCACATGTGCAAATCATACTAATATGATAAAAATATAAAACTTATTTCTTACAAAATCCTTAAGAATTATTGGTCGACTGCTATATGTTTCTGCTGCATTATTTCAGACATTTTACATAAATAAAGTAAACATAGTTCAAACACGTGTAAATGACATATGAAACAAGGACTTTGTTACTTAAAACCACTCTTACCTCAAAAAGTGTCATTAGAGAGTAATGGTTGCACATCTAAACGGCTTCGTACACTGCTCTTCATGGACCTAGTTGAAGATGAAGCAACTTCCCATGGCCCGGTGTCGTATCCTACTGCATAATCGACCTCTTCAAGTTCTTGTTCAGGGGTTGAACAAACTCCTTGAGATGAACTAATCACCTCCAGCTCCATCGCCACTGATTTCATGCTTGGTCTCTTCTTCCCTTTCAGGTTTAAACATCGTTTCGCCAACTTAGCTACTCCAACTATCTCTTCTTTTCCTCCCTCTTTGAGAATTTGATCATCAACAATCTCAAGCAGACGATCCTCGTCCATCGAAAGGAGAAAATATGTCGCTAAGCTTATCTTTTCTCTGGTTAAGGGTTTTTGTCCCGTTAGAAGCTCGACAAGAACTACTCCAAAGCTATAAACATCGCTTTTATCTGTAAATTGACTTGATTGAAGGTACTCAGGGTCTAAATATCCAAAAGTTCCTTGAACTCGAGTAGTCACGTGCGTTTGATCGATTGAAGTTGATTTTGAGGTCCCAAAGTCCGCTACTTTTGCTCTGTATTTTTCATCTAAAAGTATATTTGAAGACTTGATATCGCGATGGTAAATAGGCATGGAAGCTGCAGAATGCAAATAAGATAGAGCACTTGCAACTTCCGTTGCAATCTGTAAACGCATTTTCCAAGGAAATGGCATCTCTTCATATTGATTATTATGTATATAATAAAAAAGAGTGCCATTAGGAATGAACTCATACACTAGTAGAGGAACTTCAGTTTCAAGACAGCAGCCATATATTTTAACCACATTTCTGTGGTTGATCTGTGACAAAAGGACCACTTCATTGATAAATTCAGCAACCTTATTTTCATCCACAACTTTGGACTTCTTAATAGCAACGACTCTTCCATCTGTCAACATTCCTTTGTAAACGGTTCCTTGACCTCCATGGCCAAGGATTCGATTGACATGAAAGTTATCAGTTGCTATCTCCAGCTCCTTGGAAGTGAATACTTTTGTTGGCTCAACATGATTTTCATTAGAAGACACCTTCTGCTCAAGTAAGAATCCACCATTCCTTTTGAAAAATTTTTCTTTCAGCTTTAGGGCTCGTCTTCTTTTTATGAACTTGCATAATGCCAATAAACCAATAAGAAGTAACAAGAATCCAAAACCTGATCCGCAACCTGCATTTCACAAAGACACCATCTAACTTTAATCTTTATTGATGTAATAACAAATTAAATTAAAAAAATTATTTGATAAATTTTTCGCTAGTGCAGAATTGTAAATAGATGGATCCATATATATATATATATATATATATATAAGAAGTAGAATAGTTTCTATTAAAAACTTACAAGTGTCATTTGAATATGTCTTCCTTGTTAAAATATTAACCTTTTATCATTTTGTTTAAACCTTCTCTTAATTCAACGCCATTTGTTCGTAATTTTAAAAAAAAAATAATATTTTTTAAAAAATAAGTTATTTTTTAAAATTTTTATAAGTTATTAATATTTGAAATATAATGATATTAAAAAAAGTAATATAAAATTAAATAAATTAATCTGATTATATGAAAAATGAATTTGATTTGAGAGCCTAAAAAAATTGACCCGATCCTAGAATAATTCAAAAATGACTCGACTCGATATCAATCGGTTCTGTCCCGTTTAAAGGTCTACTTACAAGTGCAGTCTAATCATAATCTTATTTTTTATAAATATTTACTTGGTCATTTTCTATTTATTCCTTTGTTCTCTCCATAAATAATAAACAATCAATTAATTTATAAGAATTTTATGCAATAATTATGGATATAAATTACAATTTATGGTTCTTTATTGTATTTTATGAAATTTTAAAAATTTATTTTTGAAATTTAATAGGTTGAATAAAGTAATAATATAAATATGAATAGAATTAATGTGTATGTCAAAATTTTTAAATTCAATATTTTGCAATTAATGTATTCTACAAACATTTTGCACTTTATATAGTACAAATTATTATTTTATATTCATTTTAAAATAATACTTTTTAATTTAGATATGTGAGTTAACTCAATAATATATTAATATGTATTAAGATTAATTATCATTTAATATATATTTGATAGATTATCAAAGCAATATTTTATGAATTTCTTTATTCATTTTAATTATAAAAATTAAAATTTTATTCATTAAATTTAAAAAATACTTTACTCTTTACTTTAAAAGTAAAATTTATTGTGTAATTAATTGTAATATATATACATATATATATATATATATATATATATATATATATGATAGAAAGATAACAAATTTAAAGGAGATATGTTTTCATATTGTTAATTACATTAGTCATTACGAAACACAAATAACTAAAAAAAATATAATATCATTTTTATTTATTAATTTTATTTAAAAATCATAATCAAATTTCAATAAAAATCAAATTATTTAAAATTTTTCATATTTTAATATTTTATCCATCTTCAATTCAATTAATTATTAACGTCTACATTATTTAATATGTTTAATTTATAAAATATTTTTTAAATATATAAATAGTTTAACAATAATTCACAAGAATATAAATTTTAAATTATAAAAAAATTGTATTTGATAAAATTTTGTTGGTATGTATATATTAAAAATAGTAAATGAATGTATTTTTTATATTATATATTAAATAGATTATATTTTATAAATTCTTACATTGCAGGGCGTTTAGCTAGTTTAATAAATTACGATCCAGACGGATTTAATGTTTAATAAATAATTCAAACAGCTTGATTGATATGAAATCAATCTGAAGATTAAAAAAAAAAAATTGAGCCAAATGAAATTATGAATGCAAAGCCTGCGCATGAAAAAAGAGTTCTGTTTTGTGTATTCAAGAACGATATTTAGACGCAAGTTCTCTATTAATTTCTGCATCGAATTCATAATTGACACGAGAATTACTGTATAAAACCGTAAAGAGAAATTTGCGTACCGATTATGATGCCTTTGGTCCTTGCTCGAGATTTTTCCCAAGAAACGCGTCTAGGATAACAATACTTACTAACACTGTCTTCTTGATCATGTCCCAAGGGACACGAGCAACTGTAGCCTCCTGGCTTGTTCATGCAGTACAAATGGCAGTAACTTCCTCTTGGATTTGTACAGCTATTGGAATCTGCCACAATTGTAAAAGCAATAAATAATTTAAAACAAATGTCAGCAACCTAGGATTTTGGCGTATTTCATGTAAGCTAATGGATAGAAAACTCAAACCTTTACATCTGCAGATGCAAACAAGACTTCGGTTAAATTGTTCCCAGGAATAAGTTCGGTCTCTAGTATACCTGATGTTGGAGACATTAGTTATATCACAATATCCTTGGAAAGTTGCCCACTCAAGTGTTGCAGGGACATGATCCCTCTGTTTCAAAGCATCAAGGCTTTTCAGAGATGATGATTCGTTTTCTAACCAGTCTCGGCCCACCATGAAGGCCAATTTGCATGCTTGACCATCGCTCAAATCGTACATGATTGCTTCAAAAGACTGGATATTCGGAGGAATTGTGGTTTGACAGCAGTTGATGCCACGGCAGCCACTACTTAAATTGGTAGGAGTTAAATTATTACGACAAAATGAGAGGCAGCCGCTAACAATGTCCCAATTGTTACCACTGTCAAGAAGCAGAGCATAATTGCCGCAACCAATGGCCGCGAACCTATTACTAACGTTTGAAAACACGAAAGGGCTGTCTAGCAGAGAGACGTGTTTACTATTTTGTGTTTTATGGCTGCAATTCGAAAAAATTACAGAATTGTTGACTTGAATTCTTGGATATACTGAATAAACGTTAAGTAATTCCATGTTGATTCTAGTTAAGAAAGGTCTTGCAGGTGAAAAAGAGTAATTGCAAGATACTTCAAAATTCTTATTCATGAAACAACCCTCTCCGATTCCAAATGGAAAATAAATTGGAACATTGCCACAAGTGTCTTGACACGGATTTTTTTGTACAGCCAATGCCAGTGCCAGAGCTTGGTTCAGCAATAGACACAGTATTGAAATCAGGGGAAGCTTAACCGAAGCTGTTATCATTCTCCCTCTCCTCCTTTCTTCAGTCTCCATTCTTTGGAAAATAGGAATTGTGAGATATCTAATTAATTAAGCTACGCTTTCAGGTGTTTTAACGAATGCACAAAGCAGACGAATTTGGCTTTTCATTGCTCTTTCTTTCCTATGATTAAAAATTCCAGCCTGCCAAAGTGGATCCAGGACGATTGTCCTAAACTTTCTTGCCGTGCACGAACTGAGATTTTGATGTTTTTGTGCTTCGGGACTAGTCCACGATAGGTTTATGCCCCTCCTGATGGATGGAGCCTATTCAAACTTTGAACTGCTTTAATCTGGGTCAAATAAAATCCAGGAAAAAACTTGCCTTATCCTGGCTAGGAAAAAGTTCATACCCAAACAAGTTGTCCAGTAGTAAAGTCGCAAGTTATTTTTATTGATAAATTAATTATTTTCTTCGTCAATGAGTTTTTTTTTTTTTAATAGAGAATAAATGCATTGTAAATATATACATAATTAGAGGTTCTAAGTAATGCCCTTAACTTTTGCTCTGCTCTTAGTATTACTACTATACCATATACATATATGTAAGGTGAATTCTTTTCACTACTGCATACAAATCCGAATTCCAAAAATACAAAGAAATTAAATCTATTATTTTGACATATAATTGTCTAACTATCTCTACTTGTACAATGTAAAAATGTCTCAAATGGTAGTTTAGGCACAAATAATCTCATCTATTTATATTACTGTCAAAAATAACATAATTAAAGGTGGAATCTAATCTTAATAATGACGTTTCATATTTTATTAACATTAACATTTTTACTAACTCTAATACGAGTACAAAACCGGATCGTTATTGTGGGAGAGTGTGTGAGAATATATAGAATGAGTTAAATATGAAAAATATCCCCTGCTTTCAGCAGCTAGATATGTGTGGAGTGCTAGGAATATCTTTATTCCTTTCCTTTTGTTTTGGGACTTAATATCTAGCATATTTCTTGCTTCTGATTTTACATGGAGGATAAGTGAGATAAAGGCGCAAATAATTGTGGAGGAAGATTAAGCACCAAGTAATATCCTGCTTCTGATTCTTGTAATTCTGGATTTCTAGTACTTGCGAAGTCAGTGTCAAAGGCCAATTGAGGCTGCATGTTTCTTCCAAGGATGCATCTCGTCCACTGAATAATAGCATACATTTTGTAATACCATAATTTGACGTTTATAATTCGTGAATTTCACATATGGATCCCACAAGAATAATTAATTAAGCTGCGATTTATTTTTTTTAGGACTTTAAAAATACTAATGAATTAATGATTTTCTAGTTTTAGAATTGACGTCGATGTTATTAAGTTAAAGATGACTGATGGGTTGAATCGTAAACATTGGAAAACAAAGCGTGAATTAATTAATGTGGAATAAAATACAAATGACTTGGTCAGTCTGGAAAAAGGGCCGTAGATAGTAAGGTTTTTGTCACGCTCATGCCTGCTGATTTTCCACGAATAAGGACGTTGTAGTAGTAGGTTTTGTGTCATTCTCTGGAAAGTGAGATGTGTGGAAAATCTCTCAATGATTCAAATGAGACTGGTAATCTTATTGATTATTCCATACCTGCACCCTCTCTTCCGATGCACCAGTAGCGATCAACACCTACAAAACACATCTTCATATCTGGGTTCAATTCCCAAAGCAACTCAATTTCTCAGTAATCATTTCTCGTGTAAAAGAAGGAAGACCTATATGAATAAATATGGTAAGATAATTATCAAATATTCTATCACGTCAAAAGTCTTGTTATTTCTTCAGATTAACTGAAGGGGTCCGCATGGGTGCATATTTACCTGAAAGAATGATTATTCTTCTGGAGTTACAGGATCGTTGCAAGATGATTGCTGACATAAAAGAATAATCACACTCTGTGTGCTCCTAAAATTACGACTTTCCTACAATAGTTGTGAAGCTTAACAGCAAGAATAATCACATTCTGTGTACTGCTTTCCATTGACTCCATTAATTCTTTAGCAATATTGAGATATCTATTTAAGTTTTGCCTTCTGGTACTTTAAGGACTGCACCAGCAGACAATTCAGCATTCCGCTTTCTTTTTCTTATTGGGAATGGTCGTGTAAATTGTTTCGTGCTTAAGTATAGTCAGGTTCACACGGTACAGTCTAATAGCTAACTTTGATAAGTAATGGTAATTTCATGATTTGGAAATTATGGATTTAGGTTAAAATTTTATACCATAAAATTCATGGTTCCTTGTAGTTTATTGAAATTATATTTCTCCATTTGACCGAATATCATAAATGAAGTGAGGGAAGGAGTTCATCTGCAAACTCTTGGACTTGATCTCCCATGAATAATTAAATAGCTTTAGTAAAATTTTAAATTTCTTTTATACCATTGTTGACCCTTAATATTTATTAGACTAAGATTTTTTTGTCATTTAATTATTTTTCAAACAATATTATACTAAAGTTAAATACTAATAAATTATTTAATCGTGTCATATCATACATTTTTCCGAATATAATAACGAAACCATATAATTTACTTTACTATACCATACAATAATAAACCATTGTGCACTTCATTCAGACCCGATGTAAAAGTACATCAGCCTCCGAGGTTGATTTTGTCGGTTTGGTGCGCTGCCAAGTAATCGGCAGCTTGCGGGCCTCCGTAACTTGTCTGCCACACCGTTTAAGCCCCTCTTGACGGGCGGGAGTCATTGCAATTGTTCAAACCGGAAGCCTTTTATTTTTATTTTTTTCCCGGGACAAATTTAAATAAAAATATTTTCTAATGAAGTCTTTTATTTATAATTTTTGTGATTTGATTTTATATTTTCTTTTTCTTTTATGAATTGGGTCTTTTTATAAATTGATTTTGAAAATAGCAAAATGCATTGATTATCCGATTTTCTATTTTTGCTGAAATAACTTTTTTTTATAAATTGTGTTCAATTTTCATTAAATTATGTGGAATTTAATTTTTTTAAGAATCATATATACAGTTCAAGCAGATGAAAAATTAACTATTTTTTAATTTATTAAAATTTTATTTTTATTTTCACTTTTAATGATGTAATTAAAAAAATACTTTATCAAATTTATTTATAAAATTTTATTGTAATTATGAATTTATAATGAATTGCTATGAATTGTTATATTGCGAATTGAGTTACAGGGTTCGTACAAGGAAGATTTTTTTTTTTTCCTAAATATCAATCGGGTCACTGTCTCTGAATTTTTTCAGGGGTTGAGTCAGGTCCACCTGTGCTCAACCCTAAAAAAAACCTTTGTGATCAGTAGTTGAACCGAATTGTCTAAATCTAAAAAATTACAAAAAATTATATTCTTACAAATGCCCTATGAATCAGTGTCTTTCTCTAAAATTATGAACTTTTACTGGATCAAAAAGTATATAAATGTAACGTTAACTACTTTTTTTTTTAAAAAAAAAGCGTTATTTATTAATGAACTTTCCAATAAAAAAACATTAATAATAAACTAAATTAAGAGTATACAAATTCGAAAATTTTTTACATATACAAATGATTTTAATGGATACTAAATAAAAAAATAATTAATAGGTAAAATAATAATTAATTTTACTGCTATAACAGTTCTTTATTAGTCATATG
>CANXYI011263745.1:0-13073 GCA_948208565.1 Hura crepitans | reverse complement strand
ATGGACCTCGAGTAGATTATTTGTGTAACAAGCTGGGTATGATTAACATCTATGCTCCAGCTTGAGGGGGAGTGTTATGGAATATTACAGAATATTAGTTTTCCTAATTAGGAGATCTGATTTTCCTCAACAGACTTTTAGAAATGTAATTAGAGATTTAATTAGGAATTATTTCTTTCCTTTTGTAGCCTATAAAATCTGTATATATATGTGTACTCTTAATCAAATATACACACAGAAAAATATTCTTTAAAGTTGTGTTTTGTTACACTAGGGAAAGTCACGTACCACATACTCGTACTCGTACTGCATACCAAATTGTATCTGTTGCCAAGTAACTATGGTTTTACCAATGCCTTCAGTTTCTTCTACTAGTAGGATATTGGCTCTGCTTGACTTGTTTCTGCATTAGTTAGAGGGATGCATGTTTGTGTTGGATTCTAATCAATTGCTACAGTGAGAGGCAAAATGAATATGAATAAAGGCATAAAAGATGCAAACAGAAAGGCCTTGAGAACAGTACAGCAAGCTAATCATTGTCAAGAAATCGTGATCAACAGTGATTCGATGCTGTGAATTACTCTATACGGGCAAAGGACTTTGCATTTTTTTTTTTGTTTTCTTGAGTGATTCTTGTCGGCCTATATAAGAACTTCTGCGTAGAATATTATTCCACTTGTTTACTGGTAGTCTTTCTGTTTCTAGCAATTATGTGTTTGGCATCTGTGATGGGTTCATGACTGCACTTTCTGTTCTCTGCAACAGATTATTGGCTTTGACTTGAGGCTTAGTAGTTTAGTTTTGTGTAGTACTGACTGAAAAGAATCTATATTTCCTGCTTTCTTTGCAGCTTTCTGCCCCACCTGAGATTGAAGATTTTGCTTATGGAAAGCCCATTGGATCTCCCCAGTTGAGTAAGTGGCAATATTATATTTGGCAAATGGATGAGTCCTAAGAAAAAGTAAGTTTTATATAATACTTGGATTGCCATAATACTTGGATTGGCATGGGCACCTTGTCTTTCAAGCTAAAGTCTGAATAAGTGTCCCTATGAAATTTTTGTACGAGAAACTTTACACCTTGGAAATTAGTTTGGCATATAAAGCAACCATTCTCTGCAAAAGAAAAAAGGTAAATTAGTGACTCAAATTAGCTGTGATGTTACTTTGCTATTTTTAAATTGCGACATAAATGCCAAGGATTTGCTAGTTTGCAATATGCTGCTTCAGACACTAAGGTCAAAACTAGGATACTAAATGTATGATGTGATCATGAATAATCTATACTCATACAATGTACTTTTTCAAATTGGACCATTTTCCAGGGTATATAATAAAGAGTAACTTCCATCTTCATACTGCTCTTTCAAGCTGCATTAACATTAGCCCTTTTTCATAGGCCACTGATTTCTTGTCAATGCTTCTGTAGGAAAGATAAAACCTAACATCAATGTGCTTCCTGTGGACACTGAAGTCACGTCCTCGACTAGACCAGCAGGTATACCAAAGGCTACAGACTCAAATTCTTTCTTGACTTGCATGAAACTAATGGTTGATTAACACTCTTGTAACTCGAGCTCATGACAAATGGCAGCAAAATACTATACCTTGACTAATGATGAGGTGGTACAAAGGATTTTTATACAGTTCTATAAGTTGTTCTGTGGGATTACTTCCCTTTTCTCCCCTACCTCTACTCTCTATAAAAGTTATTTGTTGCACATTATATCTACATCTCTTTGTTTATATACATCTGCTTTTATGTAGAATACTTCAGTGGTTTTGTGGCTTTAGTCAATTGAATAAGACACTCTCAGTGATGAATAAAGAATAAAAACAATGTTACATATTTGTTCCTGTAGCCTTGACAACTGATTTTAGATTAATGTCCAAGTCATCTTAGTTGATATTTTGAGTTAACGAGTAAAGTTTTTCAAGTTTTTGATGTAAAATTCCTGATCATAGATAAATAAAAACGGTGTTTCTTCTTTTCACAATGCTTTTTTTTTTTTCACAGAAATGTATTATATATCATGCAGGTGAACCCCCTGCCAACTGGGAAATTGTCCTTGAAGGAATTCGTAAAATGAGGTGCTCAGAAAATGCACCAGTAGACACAATGGGATGTGAGAAAGCCGGAAGTTTTCTTCCTTCTAAGGTATTGTACTTAACAATTTTGTGAAACATACTGAGTAAAAGAGAGAAGAATTAGAGACATGACGTTACTATTACTATCTCTTTTTCAGATGTATTTTTCTTCTTCTTCCTTTTTTTTGTTCTCTTCCTTATCTTTGATAGATAATTTACTGCCTCTTCCCTTTTTGACATTTGTTAGCTTAAAACGAGTTCTATGTTTATGTTCCGTGGTAAAAGTCTAATTTTGCTGCAAATTGTGCTAGCTTAGCAGCCCTCCAGATTATTATTATGGAAAAATTACATTTCTACATTCGTGGACTGTCTTGTTGGATTCCCATATTAGCAGTCCGTTTTGCCGAAGGAGGGGTCCGTAGCTTTAATTTATCTGTCTTTGGCAGAGATCTCTTGTTGCAGAGTATTTATTAATTGTTGATTTTTATTCTTTAGGAAACTCGTCCTCCTTTATATCCCATTTTAATTTGTTGTCGGTTGTAATTAACATGTTTGTGACAATTTGTAAGGTCATGTGGGAAAACATTTCAGTAACGAATTAATGATTCTACAAAGAAACCAAGCATAACCTTGTCTCACCAAAGATTTGTAGTTAGGTAATTCCGTTTTTTTTTTTGATTGAATATCTAATTCAATAAATAAACATAGAACTCACTTGGTGCACCAGTAGACATAAATGTATTCTAAGTGTGTATTAGATTTTGATGCTTTCTTTCGATGCTTTTTCTTTTTTGCAATATTTATCATCCAACTAATTTGTGGAGAAATCATAACTCAGACATTGCAAGTTTGTTATTGTGCATTGTTTTCTTCCAAGACCCACTGCTCCTTTTTCTTTCTGGTGGCTTCCTATTAACGAAAGTTCTTATTATGATATTCTAGTCTGTTACTAATTTCTTTCATTCTTTGCCTCATTCCATGTAGGAAAGGAGGTTTGCTATCTTGGTGTCTTCATTGCTATCGAGCCAAACCAAGGATCATGTAACTCATGGCAAGTTTTTTTGGATATATTTTTTTTAACGACAAAGGTCAAAATCTACCCTTGAACTTTGTGAAATAGACAGCATTTGCCCTTAAACTTTTTTTCTCTGAAAATGCCCTTATGATGAATTGAACGGTCAGAAAAAACCCTTGAACTTTTCGAAATAGATTATTTTTTCCCCTAAAGCTTTTTAAATTGATAGATTTTGCTCCTAAAATAATGAAAGTTTAGGGGTAAAAATTGACTAAAAAGGATAATTTCTATATATTTTGAAAGTTTAGGAGCAAAATTAATCAAAAAAATAGTTGAGGGGCAAATGTTGTCTATTTTGCAAAGTTCAGGTATAAATTTTGACTTTTGCCCCTTTTTTAATCAGTGATAGAAATGCTTTAGTATACTGAGTGCAGATGCTTACCCAGAATTTGCATCATAAATTATCCTTTGTTACAACTACAATTTATGGTATCGCATAATGTACTTTTACATGATTATATAGAGAGTGTAATTACAAAACAAAGTTATACAGCACACAGGTTATGATGCAAGCTGTATTCTGGAAAATGGAATTGAAATAAGGACAGCATCAGAGTGATAAATGAAAAGCTATGACAACTAATTGTAAAGATATACATGATATAGCTAAGAGGCAACTGAACATTCCATGCAGCTTTCGTTAAGGAATTTAGGGAGACTATCTATAGATTAAAATTACTTATTCTTGCTCATATTATGCATGATTATGATGATGGACTCAAGTATTCGTCAGAATGACTGAGAAAATGTAGGAAAAACTATGATTAGGTTTTAAATGTAGGGGAAGGGAGATGAACAAAGGGGAAGGATAAAAGTTAACTATTCCCTTTCATTCTCCTTGTGCTTTTGGTTTTGGTCTTATCATTAGTTGTGTTCTGCCTCTTGCACTAAGAAAATCACTTTTGGGTTGCAGGAGCAATTCAACGTCTTCATCAAAATGGTCTGCTTACTGCAAAGTCCATTGACGAAGCCGATGAAGCAACAATAAAGAACTTAATTTACCCTGTATATTTTCTTAGCAACCACATCAAATTTTGAAAATTATATTGTTTTGCCTGAGATATTCAATATCCGAATAATTGTGACTATGATTTTGAGGCTTTGCTAGTTGTACATTTTTGCTTTGACGCTTACTTAAACTTTTAATATAATTCTATTCTTAGGTTGGCTTCTATACGAGAAAAGCCAGTAATATGAGGAAAATCGCAAAACTTTGCCTCATGAAGTATGATGGAGATATACCTAGGTCTTTGGATGACTTGCTATCACTTCCTGGAATAGGACCTAAGATGGCTCATTTGGTAGGCTTAATTACTCTATTCGTTACAATCAGATTGTTAGCTTAGTATCTCATGTAACTTATGCATCTTTAGGTCATGAATATAGCATGGGAAGATGTTCAAGGGATCTGTGTAGATACTCATGTACACCGCATTTGCAATCGACTTGGATGGGTGTCTCAGCCTGGCAAAAATCTGGTATCCCGTCTTGCAGTGTCTAATGATGGCATTCTTTAGAAATTCTCATCTTCTTTTGTTATTTCTTTCAATTGATGGTTTTTGAAAAATTTGACTCTTACAACAAAGATTCCTTTATGATGTGCTATATAGGCTTAATATATGAAAATCCTTGAACTAATTGAGCTATCATTTTGTTATAGCTGTAATTGAGAGATCAGCTATAATTAATATATTATTGTATTTTAAGTAATTATCTTATTTAGGAGATATTATTTAATTAGGAGATTTTATTTGATTAGGAAGTTTTATCTTATTGAAGATCTATTTTCATATGGTAGGATTTTTTTAGTACTTGTCTTCCTATTGTAACAATTCCTAATTAGAAAGGAATTCATAGTTCCCTAGTTAGAAAAGAATTCCTATTTTACTAAGCTTGTAACTTCTATTTAAAGAGGCTAAATTTAATTAATAAAACAAGCAGAAAATTAAACAAAAATTCTAAGAGATAGGGTTCTCTCTCTAATGAGTCCTAAGGTACAAGCTCTATTTGATGAGCTTGATTTATCGCCGATGTCCGATCCTCAACACTAGACCACGCCATTTGGTATCAGAGCCTAACACTATGGGCGATGAAATTGAGGTTCGATTGCAGGAAGAGCGTGCTCTCATGGACTCCAACCTATTAGCAATGGAGCTACGTTTGGATGAGAAGCTTGCAAAGATATTCCAAGATCTGTCCAGTTTGGGACTTAGTGTTAACAGACTAGCACCCAACGAGAGTGAAGCAAGCAGTGCTGTGCCTCCCACAAGTGGGCGTCCAACCACTACTTATAGCAATAATATATTGCTACCTAACCAAGCAAACGACCAACAAATAAATGGAGGAGTAGCATAATAGCCTATAGAAGGAAGAGCCCCACAAGTTAGTGAAGTGATGCCCCAAATTCTTAAACTTGACTCTCCAACCTTAAACGGGTTTGCGGATCCTTTGACCACAAACTTTGGTGTCACATTGCCACAAAATTTAATTCCTATACAAGCTAGTGAAATTTCATCTTTACCCTCATCTATTTTATGGGATTTCACCTCCTATATTATGAGCTCTAAGTTGAGAGAGACAACAATAATCCTACAAAAGAAACTAACATCTAGTGGACCACATTTTCAATTGGCATGGGATTTTATAGACTTGGACAGCTAGCTGGACCTTTTTATGGATGGAGGTCACAATTTATTTCAACAGCCAGTATTATTATTACCTATTCTCAATTGTAACTATCGCTTGAGGACAAGCTCAATTTCCAGGGAGGGAGTAATGTTACAGTTGTAATCTAGAGACCAGTTGTAATTAATATATTATTGTATTTTAAGTAATTATCTTATTAGGAGATTTTATTTGATTAGGAAGTTTTATCTTATTTAGGATTTATTTTCATATGGTAGGATTTTTTAGTACTTATTTTTCTATTTTAACCATTCCTAATTAGAAAGGAATTCATAGTTCCCTAGTTAGAAAATAATTCCTATTTTACTAAGCTTGTAACCTCTATTTAAAGAGGTTGAATTTAATTAATAAAACAAGCAGAAAATTAAACAGAAATTCTAAAAGATCGGGTTCTCTCTCTAATGAGTCCTTAGGTACAAGCTCCCTTTGATAAGCTTGATTTATCGCCGGTGTCCGATCCTCAACACATTTACTCCCCTAAACTTGACAAAACTATATGAATTACCTCCCTTGAAATCATGGATCAACACAGTTTAAACACATGGCACGTGGAATGTGGGTTTCATGCTATGTGGATCTTTAAGGGGGTAAATGGTATAGTTTACATAAGTTTAGGGGGGTAATTGAGACTCCAATTAGTTGAGGGTGGTAATCTGTAATTGAGGAAAAATTTAGGGTGGATTTTATGTATTAAGCCTGCTATATATAATAGCATATCTTGGATGGGATCAAGGTATGAAAATATCTGTATTTCATATAAACACATTTTCTTAAATCTGCTAAATAACTTATTCCCTTCTGATTTATATAAATCATATAATAGTAACTTTCCTTATAAATTACTTCCCTAGATCTGTCAAATGTTGTACGGATCACTTGTTTGTTAAACTGTGATTTTTAATAAATTAAATCTCTATTTTGTCATTAGGAACTATTTCACCAAAATCTTGAGTGAATAATTCACCGATTGTTGTTGTGGAACTTAAATGGATTAAATTAATAAAGTATTTAAATGCGTATGATTGCTGACTTGATCAGGTCAACCCTAGCGGCATGCTCTGTGATAATTTAGTTGAAAGAACTGTGGGAGGTCATATACATCACAGCTTTTTGACAGAAATTTAATTTTGTATTTTAATTTACATGTTAGTATTTATTTGCTTGTGTCGATGAGCATCAAAATCAAGTAAACATTAAATTTTCTGTTTTCTCTTCCATTTTATATTCACTATGATATGTAATGCTTCGGATAGAAATTTCAAGGCTCATATACTAGTTTGATTAGTAATTTATGCAATTGAAACGGAACTTCATCCATTTTTCATTTAAAATGTCCTGTCTAGATGCTAGAGTGTATTTGATTCTGACTGCAGTTCAGTCTGATGTAATCTTTGAGTTATCAAAAATCGGGAGTTAAGACAGCTTGGAAATGGATCTTTTCTTTTTTTGTGTTCATTAATTATTTGCTTCTGATGAGTTTTACAATTATACATATCCCTTATTCAGTTTGCTTTATTCTTCGTATAGAAGACTTCATCTCCTGAGCAAACAAGAGTGGCTTTGCAACTATGGCTTCCTAAGGAAGAGTGGGTACCCATAAATCCTCTCTTGGTACGTGTAACTTATCATACATATAGATCTGCAGTACAATTTATACACGTGGATGCATCAGCAAATAAAATCTTTCATGTGCTTCCAATTAAAATTTATGCTTAGCATTAACAACATTGTGTAAAAAGTGCATACGTTACTATAATACAATGAAAATTCAGGTTTGCCTGCTAATTGCCAATTCTTGGAAGGCCTGCAACCTGGGAATATTCAGGTTATAGATACTTCTGATAATATTTACGGGTAACTTAGTAATGGAAAAGACTGGAAACCCGTCACTATTCTATTTGGTTTAGATGTGGCAACTTTCTTAATCTGTTAGGCAGACTTCTTGCCTTTGCATGGGCTGAAGTTCCCCTAAGCATGTCCTATCTTGAAGTGTACGACATATATTTCCTGATGAATGAGTTTACAAGAAGCTTATTGGCTTGTGTTTTGTTAAACTCTGTTGTTTAATTGATATGAAGGTTTATGTTAACAAAAAAGTCCATTTTTGCTTGCAAGTATACAGGTTGGATTTGGGCAAACAATTTGCACTCCTTTGAGACCTCGCTGTGGAACATGCAGCGTAAGTGACTTCTGCCCATCTGCGTTTAAGGAGTCCTCAAGTCCAAAATCCAAGGTAAAAAAAATCTAGTACAAGCAAGAAGCTGTAACTCAAAATTGGTTCTTGGATTGGCATGGTTTCTCATTCACACCCCGCTGGTTTTTGTCTTACGTAATTCCAGTTCTAAGCTTCATTTTCTGGAATTACACCGCATATTGTAAATATTTTGTCAAGAAGCACTCGAGAAAAATGGCTTTCGCCCATTGGACCTTGGAGCAAGTCTGATTCTGGAAGGTGTACATTCATTTTGGTATATAATGTATTAGGGGAACCTTGTAAATGTCAAATTGGGACTTGAAAAATTCTGGTCAATTTGATTACTTTGTTTCTATACATTCTCATCAATTGGCATACTTGCTTATTGTTATAAAGGAAGTTTGTTTTGCTGGTCAACTTGGATAGTGGGAGCAGCCTTTTTCCTAATGCTTTTATCGACGAAGTGGAGTAATACAATTGGCTTCAACTCCCTGAAGAAGCCCTTTCTGGTAGATGATCATTGAGGAACATTGCATTAAGCAAAATAACAGATCACAAAAGCACGAACTCTATTCTTATGCCCTTCATTTTCCCTTTTTCACCTGCATGGAGGAAGTTGGTTTTAATTTGTTCTTTGAGCTTTCCGAAATCCAAGCATGGAGGAATATTGTGATGATCTGCACTTTTCAGCTGTCAGAATATATTTTACAAAATAATAATAACGTTCAATTCATGCAACAGTTAGAAAATGATGAGCACTTAGTACTATAGGGTTAGCCCAAGCATGAAAAGTTTCATTGATTCAATCCTCAAATGATAAAGTTCACATCTCAAATTGATCAAATAATACTAACACTGTCAACTATGCGGATAAAATATAGTAGTTAGGGAGGGGAAAAAATAAAAAAAGAAATAAAAGAATGAGATGAGAACATGGCGCAGCAAAATTCTTCTTTCGATCTGCATGATATACATTTCCAAATGTTGTCGGAGCGTGCACGCACTTGTATATGTGTATGAAAAACGTGTACTTTCATGATTGTTTTAAACTAATAGACGGGTGTGCAAAGCTGAAAATAAATTGAATCATAAGCCATCTTGACATGTTGAGTTGGTTTATAAAAATTTCAATGTTTCGGTTGGATTATCCTTTTAAGCAATGGAAATTAAAGATATAGAATCAATTAAACTTTTAAAATAATATTATTTTGATGTTTAAAAAACCTTATTTTATATCAACACAATATCATTTTGATATTATTATAAAAAAGATTATATAAAAAGTGAAAAATAATGACTTTTTAAACTAGTACATAAGGTATGCAAAATGGAAATTTGAATAATGAGTATTTCGGTCGATTTGATTTTCAGTATTTCAATTCAATTTTTAAAAACTTTTCAATTTATTTGGTCCTATTTGGTTTCTAGAGTATGAAAATTGAAGAAAACGAACCAATTAAACTTTTAAAATATTATTTTGATGTTTAAAAACAACATTATTTTTATATTTTTACATATAATATATGAAAATTTTGATTTATTTGATTCTTTAAAAATTTGATTTGATTATCTTCCCCAACATTTTTTGATTCCTTTTTTTTTAAAAAAAATTCTATATATTCAATTTGATAAGTTTTTAAATCGAATTAACTTAATACTTACTCCTACGACTACATATTTCCAAAACGAACGGTTTATACTTTATTACCAAAATATTTTCCAAGAAAACAATTATATTACCAATACAGCTTTTTTCTACTTTCATTGAAAATCAAAATAACGGTACAAATTAACTAAATTTCCAATGAGTGTACAGTGAATTGACGGGCTCTGGAGATATTTAAACTGTTTAAGTCAAATTAACTCTGAGATTACAAGAAAGTAGCATTAAATAGATCCATGTCCTAAGATTTAGATACCTTTTCATCATATACTAACTTATCAAACCCAAGAAGCCATGCAGAGTGCTTAGACTGCTACTAATAAGTGATAGTATGTATAAATAGCTTTCAAATTATATATTTTTAGAACTAATTTGGAGAATTTTGTTTATAAGTTTATAGCTGATGGTTGAAAATGAAAGAAAAAAAGCTAATATTTAGCACTTAAAAAGGCTGTTATTGCTAAGTTGTTGGCTAAGCCTTGGGGATGGCTTATCATACACGGCAAACTTACGAATTTGATAGCCAGATTTAAATCTGTCAACTGGTATTTTCGGCCCCATATGCTTTTAATGACTCTGAAGACTTGGTACTCAATTAGAACACCAAAAATTAGAGAATTTGAATTATTTTAAATTTTCTAAATAGATTTGGAGATAATTTTTCCTTTTTCCTAGTTGATTTAGGATTACATTCTTTATCTTTCAAAGATTAGAAGGGGAAATTACGGATTGCATTCTTTATGTTTTCATCTTTTCCCAAGTTATCTAATTCTATAATTTTTTGAGTCTATTTCCTTCGTGATAATGATGAATTAAATTCTTTTTCCAATTAAATGTTAATTGGAGTTTCTGATTCATTATGGATTGTAAAATCTAAACAAATTTTACTTTTTTCTGTATCAGTTTAGTATTTATATTTACTCTATGTGTTTTTAAGATTTTGTGCATTTTTGAAATTATTATTTTTGTTGATTGCGACAATAACAACTAGTTGTTCAATTGGTAGAATAACATATTATCATTAGTGAAGTTAAATTCTTGATTGCTTAATTGATTTAATATTTGTGGCAAATAACATAATTTGATTATGGATATATTTTTTTACTTGTTATAGAAAATATAATCTAATTTAAAATTTCACGTAGTTGTGATTATTGATTAGAAGTGGGTTTTTCTTTTTTAATGCTATTAGCGATCAATTTTATAAGTGTTTTGAAGACTGATTATTAATAAGTAGTTAATTATACAACATCTCTTAGTTAATCTAATAAATAAAGAAAGATTGGTGATTAGAAGCATTTTCAACAACTATAACGTGTTTATTAAAATTGAATTTGGGAATATCTTACATTTATGAGTAATTTATTAATTAGAAACTGATATTAAACCTTTCGTTGGATGTCTATCTATCTTGTTTGAATTTTAATTTTAATTGCTTTTAATTGGATTGCTTAGTTTATTTTATTTTTGATTTTTCAAACCCCCGATTTATTTTTATCTATTTAATTTTTCTAATTTTCAAAAGGCTTAATTAATCAATATATATCTCTATGAGATCAGCTTTGCTCATTTTATTTATAATTTTTTTAAGAAGTAAGAATTCATTTTGGCAGTCTCAACATCCATCAAATTTTTATGCTGTTGCAGAGGATTGGTACTATTTAGTTTTAATTCTTTTGATAATTAGTTTTTTCTTCCTATAATATAATCTCCAACACGATTGAAAATTCATAAGATTCTTTCAAAAAGAGTAAATATGTTCTCACTTGAATGTAAAATTTTTCAACTACTACTTCGCTTCAAAATTATATCGTAGAGAATATGCAACCAATTAGAGCATGTAGAATTTGTGCATATGCAGTCATCCTACGGATTTGTATCTTAAACTTCAAGGTAACACCTTAGAGTATACTTATGCTATTAGAGGGTTTTCTAATCTACCTCAAAGCCAATATGACCCTTACTTGAATACTAATGATTCGAGGTGGAATAATTATTCCTATTATAGCTATAAGACATAATTGCCAAATTTTCAGCAATTTAGGCCCTCACCTACTCCATTATAGTAAAAATTTTCAAGTTCAACTATGTCATTTGAATAAATTATCAAATCTCTTGATACTAATACTTTACAATTTCAATAGGAAATAAAGAGTAAGCATTCAGACTTTGAAAAACCAAGTGAGTCAGTTGACATACATCTCTTAGCAAGTTGGAAGTTTAGGAATCAAAGCAAAATGATAGTGCAATTACATTAAGAAGTGAAAAAGAGCTGTTAGAGAGGTCGAGTCAATTAAGCCATCGGCACAACTTAAACAATGAGATAGAGGTAGAAGTTACTATTCATCAGCAGAAGGGTTAACAGTCTGATGGAACTAGATCTGATTAGTTGGAGATATTGGTGATCAAGCCCCTCTTAAATGTTTTGTAAATCTAAGAAGGCAAAATAAGAGAATAAAAATTTTGAGACTTTTCACATAGTTGAAGTAAATATTTATTTACTTGATAAAATTAAGCAAATACCTCAATTTGTAAAAGGTCTCAAAGAATTATGCATCGACAAGAAGAAGCTAGCCAATATGAAAAGGTAAACATTAAAGAGAATATTTTTTATATAACTTGAGGAAAATTAACTCTTAAATGCAATGACCAATGTATCTTCATTATGTAATTTAATGGTGAAATTGTTAAATTTTATATTTATGAGACTAAGAAAAATCCTAGATATATCTTATGCCTGTGTTGTGGATATTATTGACCGTTTTATTCAAGGAATATTTGATTTAAGTGGTGATAACATTTTGAATTTTGTACTCTTTAGGAGCTTTACTCTTGAAAATCCTCAGAACTATGAGAAGAAATTTGTTTTTAATGCTAACTTGCAGAAAGAGATGTATGGAAGGGCATTATAATGGAAATTGAAGCTAGATCGAAGAACTTGAAGAAGGGCAATGTTGAGCCTTTCTCTTGATTTGCTAGTTTGTTTTTTTCTTTTACTAGTTATATGCCCCATGCAGGGGACTATGAAAAAAATTCATCACTATGAAAAAATTCATCATTTTAATAGATTATATGATATTCATCATATAATGACACAAAAATCCAACTCTTGTGAATAGTACTTCGCGGGATGAATATTGCTTTCCAAGACTCGAGTCACACTAAGCGTGCCGACGGGAAGTATTAATTACAAGAGAATTTTATGTAAAGTTTGAAGCCAATCCGAAGTCGTTTGGATGATTAAAAACTCTAAATAAGATTTTACGGTACTGTCATGTGAATAGTGCCGCAGGCAAAGCTGAACCATAAAATAAATTAAAAGTTGCTCAAAATACTATGAAAATATTACAACTTGATACTCAAATATTC